>LBNU01020539.1:83879-101704 GCA_014162995.1 Artemisia annua | reverse complement strand
GAAAAATGCAAGGGCTGAAATTGTCCATTTTCCAAACTTGATTCAAGGGTAATTTCTGCCATAAATGAATAGTCTAAGGTTCATGAGTATAAAATTCCACTTTTGGACCTCCAGGGACTAAAACTGCCAAATGTTGAAACTTGAGGGACCAAAGTGTAATTTCTTCAAACTTTCATTCCAGGGACCAATGTTGATAACTTGTGATTTTCCAAGGACTAATGTTGACTTTTCTTCCAAAATATTTCACCAGGGACCAAATCTGCCATATTCTAAAAGTACAAGGACCAAACTTGTAAACTTTTGAAATTTTTCTCCAAAGGACTAATTATGATATTTTGTAATTTCCAAAGGACCTTTGGTGACTTTTCTTACAAAACAAATGCTCATGGACTAATTTTGACAAGTTTTGATAGTTGGGGGACTGAAACTGCCAATTGTGCAAACTTTGTTCGTTTTTCATTTGTTTTCAAACATTTTGCATCTAAAACATATAAAACACACTTTTGGAATATTTTCACTATTTTGATGCATTATTGGGTGTTTTTGGATGTTTTGGCAGTTCAGATTAGGTAAAAATGATGAGTATTTACACACTCATCAATCCCCCACACTAAAATATTGCTAGTCCCTAGCAATCTTTTGGGAAAAATTAATGATTTGATGTCTCTTTACCAAAAGCCATTACTTCTGGAGTAGCCAAATGTTTCAGTTCAAGTGAGAACCATGGTACACTGATAACCATGTGATTTTGAGCAAACCACCAGCTGTCAACGGATTTGATTTGTCTTTACCAGAAGCCGTTTGCTTCTGGACTAGCCAACTCTTCACTGATTAGGATATGGTGAGCTGAATACTATGCAATTTTTGGCAAACTGCAAGCCATCAACGGATTTGATATATCTTTACCGGGAGCCGTTTGCTTCCGGATTAGCCAGACCTTTTGTGGATGAGACATGGTGGACTGATAACCATTTGTCGTGTTAGTGCAAAGCACTCAACTTTTTCTGATATGATTATGATTTTTACAAAAAAAATTTTTACAAAGTGATGTGATTTGTACAAGGAGGGTTTTGAAAACCACTAAACCTAAACGTTTTTAAAACACGCAACAACCTCCCCGGCAGCGGCGCCAAATTTTGACTCCTCCCAAACTAACCAGTCAACCAGGTGTGGTCAACTAAGTCAAATGAGGGAGAGAGTGATCAATGTATGATCCGTTGAAAGCACAGTGTACTCACGGGTCGTTAAGTCCCAACGAGGTTGAAATTGTATTTTGGAAACGTTCTGGGAATGAGTGATTTGGGAATAGTAACCAGATAATGATTTTGATTGATTTTACACTACTGAAATGATTAGGGATAATAATATTAACAATAACAGGAAACAGATGTGTATAAACATAGATCAAATAAAAATCAGACACGATTACGTGCTGGGAAAAAGGTGAGTTTTAAGCAAATATAAACTACAGGGGGTAAAAATGAAACTTTTACAAACTTAATATTAAAAGATAATTAAATTAAAAAGAAAAATATTATTTTGATTATTTTATTACTTAATATTAATTAAAACTATTTAATTACTTATAATAACTATTTAACTTAAACTAAATATAATATAATATTAATAAAAACTAAGAAAATGAAAATTTATTTTTAAAAACTCTAAAATAACTTAAAAGTATAATAAAAACTAAAAATATGTATTTTTGTCTTTTTCTGAATTAAATATTAATTAATTACTAATTACTTATTAATTAACTAATTAACTAATTTAAATTACTAATAATACTAAAAGTGACTTAGAAAATTAGGAAATATTTTATAAAACTAATTAACTAATACAGGAACCCTAAAAATTTATAAAAAGTTTATAAAAATTATTATTAAACTATTTTACTTATTATTTACTTAATTACCAATTAAAAGCTAGTTAAACCAAATTAATTGAGAAAATAGCAAATGAAAAGGGAAAATTGCAAAATTAATTTTTACAGAAGCTTAATACTATATAAAAGCTAGGAAAATTATAAAAACTAGGTAGTGCTTAATAAAAACTAATTATGCTATTTAATACTTAATTATTAATTAATAATTAATAAAACTAATATTAAATCTAATAAGTACTAAATGACAAGATAAAATTCTGGAAAAATTACTAAGAATACTTTAATATAAAAGAAAATTAATAAAAATATAAAAATGCAAATTACTTAATAAAAAGCTAAAAAGGAAAATTAAAAAGATAATTAATATTAAATAGAAACTATCACTTAATTTTAAATTGGATTTTTCTGGTTTTTCTTTTGGAAAACTATTAAACAACTAAAAATAAGAAACTTTTGTGAAGACAACTTTTTTCTAGCTTAAAAATAAGCCAAATGGACACCAAAATGCTAAAACAGTTGACTTTCTTTGACTTTTGAAGGAAATGAGCCTCTGTGGGGCCCACAGTGGTGGATTATGGTTTAGAATAGCTAAGTGGACTGAAATAAGCAAGAATCAACAAGAAAATACCACTGATAAGCAAATAAGCACTCCAATAAGGACTTGAGTCCTTGGCTCAACACAGAAAATGGGACAGATTTGGAGCTGATCTAGGGGGCCCACAAGGGTGTTTAAGCTCAAAAGCTTAGTGGAATTAGCAAGAGGGCCAGCTTATGAGCTCGAAGAACCAAGTGGGAGGCTGTGGGGCCCACTGTGGTGTCCTGTGTGGGCTTATGAAAAAGGCTATGTATACTGAATGCTCAATATGCACAGTTTTTTTGGTCAAACAAAAAGCTAAAAGCAACCTTATAAGATAAGTTGGAAAAAGCTAAATAAGTACTGGAACTTTGAGATGGGTGGTTAAGCTTCTTAAAAAGCTAAGTCACTCAAGCTTAAGACCACTGGTGAGCTTATAAAGAGCTTATGAAAGTAGCATGCAATCCTGTGCACAGGGCAATCTAGTGAAAAAGTGCTTACTAAAAGCTACAAAATAAGCAGTTTAAACACACTACTAAAAATAACTAAAAATACTCTTAATAAGACAAGCAACAAAATATTAATATTATAAAAGCACAAGATCTAAAATTTAGTATCGAGTTCTACAAGAAATTCCAAAGTTTATTCAAAAACTTTTTTCTGTAAATTTTGAGTTTCATGATTTCTTGAAAACTTTGACTTTTGTGAGTTTCAATTGATCCTCAGTGAATGATTATGATGTTATATGCTATAAAGATGTAAGATTAACCTATTTTAACAACTAATGTATTGGTATGATGAAATTGAGTATCTCAAAATCCAACAGTGAACAAGAATCGCCAAGTAAACAAAGATTTTGACTTTTTATCTAAAAGACCATGGATTTTATGACTTAAATGACCTAATGAAACCTAAAGTAGCATGTTACAACAGAAAACAACAACAAAATCACACCATGGATCACAGAGATCAGCAAATGCAAACAACCCTTTAGAAACTTTTCTGTCAACGGCTTTTGCAGCCCGAAAAAGGGCTAAAGTCCTTGTAAAAAAAAATCTAAAAATTAAAATAAAAATAACAGTAACTACATAATATACTAAATAAGCTAAAAACCAAATTTCAGCTAAAAAGGACTTATAACGAAGAAATGAAAAATCAAAAAAAAATTCTGCAGTAAAAAACGACCGAAAAAGGGCTATTTACCCTTGTAAAAAAAATCTAAAAATTAAAATAAAAATACCAATAAGTAAACAATATATAAGAGCACATTATCCCAGAATTTTATCAGATTTGGTTGAAAATTGAGGAAATGAAAAATAAAAGATTTTTTCTGCAGTGAAAACTTTTTTGACTTTTTGATTATTTTGAGAATGGTTGACTTTATTGAACTTTGAATGAATCTAATCTACTGAAAATGAAGTAATAGGCTATTATGAGACTTATTTAAGCTATGATTTCAACTAAAGAACTAATGTGCAAGATTACGGACCTAAAATCCTAACAGTTAACTAAAATGAGTGGGTAAAAGGAAAATTTTGACTTTTTGCTTGTAAGGTACCAATTTTATGGTCAAGTTAACTCAAACTAACCTAATGTGACTTGCTTATGCAGAAAGAACAGTGACAAAGCAGCAAGACCACACAGAACAGGACAGATCCAAACACTCCTTTATAGGACTTATTTTATGAGTTTCAAAGTATGAGACTGATTCATTCCAAATTTTGCATACAACTTGTTATATTATGATGAGGTGGACTTATAAAAGCACAAATACACATATAATAACAACTCATACTAACAAATCACAAAATGAGCATTTTGACAAGAAAAAGGAGAAACTGAGCAATAACGAAAATCAACAAACAAGCATGAGATCATTCAACTTAAATCATCTTTAATACATTAAACGAACATAAAAACACTAAAATCAAGTAAAATGACCAAAGCTACAGTAATATTCAATAAAATGAGATAAAGCTTACAAATTGAACCAAGACTGAGAACTTGTAACCAGGAACCATGAATACTTCCTAAAGCCTCCCAAAAGGCACTACAACCATGAAATTCCACAATCCACCGTTTTCCTTTTGCTTCCTTCTTCTTCTCCACTGATTTTTTTAATTTTTCACCTATTTATTAGGTATTTTTGGTATTTTTAGGAAAAATAAACTAAGACTTGTTTTAATGGACACTGAGCTTTTAAAAGCTTATAATGAGCTTAATAGAACTCAATGAAACAAGTTTAACAACATTTAACAGTATTTAAGCAAAGTTGTCAATTTTGCTTAAAAATGCTAATTCTAAATTTGATGAACAAGACTTGAATTAAAGATTTAAAGGTTCCAGAAAGTTTAGTTTACACTAAAATAACTGAGTACAAGCTTTTTTTTAACTGAAAATTACAACTGAAACATGAAATTACATTAATACGAGACTAAACTACTCTAAATTAACTACACTTTTCTTCTCTCTGCTTCTCTTTGTATTTGTAGTGACCCTTTAGGGTTTGTGGGGTCCTCTGAGCTTTTCCCATCACTTTTCTCAGCCTTTGGATCACTCAAATTCATCTGAGCCATTGATTGGCATTTTGGCGGGAAAATGTTATATAGCCAATTTGGTCTGTGGTTGAGCAATTGGGGGGTGGTGGAAGTGATGGGGGAGCAGAGATAATGAGGTGATTGGCAAGTGATGGGCAAGTGGGGGGTGGTGATACCAGGTGGTTTTGGTGTTCAGTGGTATGGGAGAAAGGAGAGGGAAAGGGTGGGTTTGACTTGATGGTTGACCCTGGTATATTAAAACGTGGGAAGTGGGGATGGGCTGGTGAGGAGTTGGGCCTGGTGGGTTTATGGTGGGTAGGATTAATAAACATGGGTCCATTTGGTTTGGGAAGTGTTACAAGGACCAATTATGTAATTTTCTGTTTTTAGGGGGCTGGAGTTGTAAATGTCCCAAAGTTGTAAAAAGGTTTAATTATGCCAAGGATGAATAGTACAAGGATCATTTTGATATTTTCTATTTTTTTGAATTTTCCAGGGACCAAACATGCCAATTCTGAAACTTCAGGGACCAAATGTGTAATTTCTTCAAAACTTTCTCCCAGGGACTAAACTTGATACTTTGTAAACTCCAAGGACCCATGTTGACTTTTTCCATCCAAATTATTGCTCAGGGGCCATTTCTGCCATTTTGAAAGTAGAGGGACCAAATTTGTAAATTATGAAAATTTTCCACACCAAAGGACTAATTATGATTATTTGTGATTTCAAAAGGACCTTTGGTGATTTTTATTTAAAATAAGTGCTTAGGGACTAGTTTGTCAATTCTTCATAAGTTGAGGGACTGAAACTGCCATTATGCAAACTTTGGTCGTTTTTCATTTGTTTTTAAACATTTTGCATCTGAAACATATAAACACTTTTGGAATATTTTCACTATTTTGATGCATTATTGGGTGTTTTTGGATGTTTTGGCATCAGATGATAGAAAAAATGATGAGTATTTACACACTCATCAATTCCCCCAACACTAAAAATATTTGCTAGTCCCTAGCCAATCTTTTGGAAAACTTAATGGATTTGATGTCTCTTTACCAAAAGCCATTACATCTCTGGAGTAGCCAAATGTTTCAGTTCAAGTAAGAACCAAGGTCACACTGATAACCAAGTGATTTTTAGCAAACACCAGCATGTCAACGGCTTTGATTCTGTCTTTACCAGAGCGCGTTTGCTTCTGGACTAGCCAACTCTTCATGATTCAAAAAGATAAATGGTGAGCTGATTACCATCGGCAAAGGAACATTGGCAAGCCATCAACGGATTTGAGATATCTTTACAGGGAGGCCGTTTTGCTCTCGATTAGCCAGACCTTTTTGTGGATAGACATGGTGGACTGATAACCATTTGTTGTGTTAGTGCCAAAGCACTCAACAAAAAATAAAAAAAAGAAAAAAAAAAAAAAAAAAAAAAAAAAAAAAAAAAAAAAATTGGCCAAAATGGGGAATTAAGGCATTTTAGATGGAAAAAAAAACGTGATCAAATTTCGCTAGAATTTCCCCCCACCAACTAGAAATTGAATATGTCCTAATATTCAAAGTCCCGCCAATTATGCCGATACTTTGAGAATGTAAACGTTTAGATTGAGGCAAAGTTTAGGGAACCATTCAAAAAATAAGCTTCTTAATAGAAGCTATACTTCTTTTAAAAGTGATGATGATGATTTTTTTTTTTTTTATTTTATTTTTTTTTTTTTTTTGGTAGGATAAGATATATACAACAGGAGGGGTAAACACCCCCACACTTAGGGTGAAAACCCCATATGCATGCTACTGTTTTTGTTTACCGAGTCGCTAGCTTGATCCGACCAGCCGAATTCATTTGTTCATTGGGGAAGCAAGTGGATGAGAAAAATCTCCATCGGACTTTCAAATTCAAGATGTTTGGACAACATTTGGAAGTACGTGAAAGTTTCCACACTGATGAAGATATGTAGACCCTGGCTTAAGATAGTATAAAACTATAAGCCGGTGATGCGGGGTCAAAGATAATGTCTTCATTCCAAAGGAGTGAGAAACAGGAGAAGTCACCGCTGTGGGTGAAGAAAAGGAAGAAAACCATGATGAAAATCATGATAAGATCGTCTTCCTCGAGAATGTCAGGCTCATTAGCCTGAATTTGCTTTCAACGGTTAAGCTCATTGGGTTAGAAAACATCCCGGGCGGGAGGTGGGAATTTGCAAATTCTCATGATTGAGTGCATCTCCACCCGGGTATCATACTCCGGAGGAGTCATGATATGAGTGAGTTCACCGGAGAACTCCTCATAAAGAGAATCATTCACATGATGTAAATCTGTGAATTCTTGTTCCATTGTGGACTTATCACTATCCTCATTCTGAATATCAAAGAGTGGATTATCAGAAATCAAAGTGAATTCAGATTCAAATTCAAATAGAGGGTTGGTGAAAGTCGTATTAAATATTTCGGGAACAAGGTGAATAACATTCTCTCTTGGACTGTTGGGATAAGAAGTGAGTGACGGATCATGATATAAGAGACTTTCAATTTCTCCTAGATCGGCTTCTAAGTCAAAGAGATCATCGTCACTTCCCGTTGGAAGTGGATTGATGTAAGTGAGTTCATCGGTGAACACTTCAAGAAGATGATCAACATCAGAATGTGGAACTGATGCCTCAACATACTCGATGTCTCCATAAGATGCACAATCATCGCTACAATCAGAGAAAGTCTCAAATTGATCTTTTGAACACTCAAGTGTGGAAGGAAAATCACACGTATGCTCAAGAATTCCCTGTGACTCACTTGGGATTGGGACAAGGTTCTCAACACTGGACTTTATGAATTCGTCCGATTCCTTTTCAGGAACAGTGTCAAGATGCTCGTCCCCCATGTTTAGAGAGTAAGTGGGAACCTCGGGGGTGATAACCGTAGACTGAGTGAGTTGAGAAGGACTAGCAGTCATGGATTCTACAAGTTCCATTTGTTCTACTGCTAGTAATTCAGTCATATTCTTTTCTCCCTGCGATTTTTGGATTGGTGGGATTTTAACTGATGTACTTGATGAATCTTTTTGAATAATAACAACGTTATCTTCATCATCACTGTCATCATCATAATCGAATAGAGCAACATTGCGAAGATTGGCACGTATTTTAGCTGCTCGTTGCTCAGCCAGTAATCTGCCATATTCTAAAAGTACAAGGACCAAACTTGTAAACTTTTGAAATTTTTCTCCAAAGGACTAATTATGATATTTTGTGATTTCCAAAGGACCTTTGGTGACTTTTCTTACAAAACAAATGCTCAGGGACTAATTTTGACAAGTTTTGATAGTTGGGGGACTGAAACTGCCAATTGTGCAAACTTTGTTCGTTTTTCATTTGTTTTCAAACATTTTGCATCTAAAACATATAAAACACACTTTTGGAATATTTTCACTATTTTGATGCATTATTGGGTGTTTTTGGATGTTTTGGCAGTTCAGATTAGGTAAAAATGATGAGTATTTACACACTCATCAGTATAATATATGTTTTTCGAAAAAAATTAATAATTCAAAACACACCCTGAACTATCAAAAATTCACAGAAACTATCCTAAACTTTATTTCCTTACATTTATACATATATTGATAAATTTAATAAGAAAAATTCAAAACAAACCCCTAAACTATTTAACAAGTTACGAAAATTACCTTAAACATATATTTATTTATTTATTTTTCAATTCTTTTATATAACAAACTTTATTTATCAAATGTCTAATAAATATTTAGCAATTTTTTAATAAAAAGCCAATTAAAATTTCCTTAAATGGTGATTAAAGTTTCTTATTTTTCTGTTAATATGTCAAAATTTAACAATTTTGTAAAATATATCCAAATTTCGAATAAAATGAACCTAACATTGCAATGCTTTTAATTTACGTACGGTTTTATAAAGAAATAGTCATAAAACTTAAAAATCAAGTTCTTATTTTCTTGTATAAAGTCAAAATATTTAGAAATGTTTGAAAGATATAGACGGTACTAGATAAATAATATAAGTAGCATTATACAATTTAATTACATGAAAACGCATGAAACCAATTTATATAGACATATGCAATACTTTTGATCCTAAAAAGTAAAATAACTATACGAATTAACTAATCAAACAATACGCCACCGCAAAGCATGGTTATTTAATACTCGTTTAAGCTATTGACTATAGCTAGTTTTAATCACATCTGAACATATGCTAGGTCAACGTATAGTAGATAACTATTGATGACTGTTATCACAAATCTCGTACCATATCACAATCATTTCCAAGGTCCATCACTAACGTAATGGCAAATTAAATTACGTCAGAAACGTGGGAGGAGAATCAAGTAGAAAGTTGGTCCCCTTCTAAAAAGTCTAAAAAGTTACCGTGAGTTATCATGTGTCCCTTCTTGTTCATTTTGAGTGTAATATTTATGAACAACCGGAGTATTGATGAACATTTGGATATTGATGAACAATTTGTATTTATGAATACTTTATAATGATGAACAACTTGTATTGATTTCATTTTACCAGGGTGAAAAATACCTTTTACCAAAAAAAAAAAAAAAAAAAAAAAAAAAAAGCCTTGTATTGATTAAAATTTCATATTGTAAACATAAAAAAGACCGATGAACATTTGACATTGATGAAATATAACACACTTTTTTGTATCCTTTGATGAACATAACAACATTTTGTTCTTTTGATTATTAATTTTGTTTCTTCAACATTCTTTGATGAACAACTTCCTTGTTAAATTTTATGATTAATATTACGTGATGAACAATTTTGTTTTCTCCGCATCTATGATGAAGAAACTCTACTACGATGAACAATTGTAGATTCAAAGTTTTGTTCATCACAATTTTTATTTTTTTTTCATCAAATATTGAAGTTTATATGGATTACTAAAACTTTTATATTCTAATTAACACTTTCAAACTCTAAAATCACAAAATTGCTTCNTTTTTAATTTTTTGAAATAATTATTTAAAAATTTTAATCCTATTGTTAATTGCATCTTATCTATATTTTTTGTATTTATCTTCTACTTGTGTTGTGGATAAATATAAAATGTTACCTAATAAGAAAATAATCTTTTTTTTTTATATAAATATCTTATCTATATTTTTTTTATTTATCTTCTATTTGTGTTATGGATAAATATAAAAAATGTTACTTAATAAGAAAATAATCTTTTTTTTAAAAATAAAATTATTACTAAATAAGGTATGGTTCCAATTTTTTTGAAATGAAAAATTCCCAATAGGGGTTTTGTTTTATTATATAAAAGATTGAATAAAACCCTAGTTTTGATGAAATTCAATTTCTTAAAAGGGGTTGTAATTTGTAGCGCTTGAAGAAATATATGATGAAATTGAATAGACATCGAAACCTAATTTTGTTATATAAATGATTTTTTAAAACTAAAATTGGTAAAGATTTAGATAAGTTGCGAGAGAAGAAGAAAAAGTTGAGATGCATGCGTAATTGAACGAGGAAGAAAAATGAGTCGTGTTGAGTTATTAATGCTTTTTAGACTTATTAGCAAGTGAATTTTTCTTCCGCTTTCTAAGATCATGGCCAAACAAAAGTGAGCGACCTTTACAAACCCGACAATTTTTGCTTCTAACTCCAAAACCAAATCCAAGATCCAGTAATGTCGATTGTGCTTCAAAGCACCAAATCCTAAACAAAATCCAATATCCAAGATACGGATCTTTGTGCGTGGGTTAAAAGGTACTCCGATTGTTTTAACCTGATTAATTGTACCAAATAAATAAATGGTCTTGTAACAAAATTTGTGCAATACCACATCGATAACACCATCCGTTAATTAGGCCAAGTCTTTTTTATTATTTTATTAGTATCAAAATTTTAATATGTTGTATTTCTATGTAGAAATGTAAATGCATGGATTCTTTGAACAGCTCTTTATAACATGGTTAACTTTAGCAACTAAATGACCATAGAATGTTCTAATCTATTATCTTTATCTTTACTACATAAAAAGAAAAAATGATCAAACTTTAATTCTTGACTTGTTGAATTGCAGAAAAATAGGTAAGGAAAGTATTAAATGTTTAGTGCAATTAATGCAATATATGAAATGTGGAAAAATATAATTTGTTACTTTTCGAGAAAAATATACAAAACCAATTTTCTCTAACCGGGTTTCTAAAATATAAAAACCGGTTTTATTTGACCCCCTTTTTTTCTCTTTTAATTGGAAACGGTTCAACCGGTGGAACCGGCCGGGTCGAACCGGGTTTCAAAACATTATATTTAATCCACAAATCCTCAAACTTTTATTATTTTTCGTTTATAAACCATAAACTTTTTTTATCGCTACAACTATCTGCCGCTATAAAATCCCGTTGCTATGCACAGGTAATCGACTAGTTAATAAAATGTTTACATACGGTATGTAAAGCAAATATTATGGTAAGCAAATTGTGTGAAATGAGAGTAAAAAAATACGCTTTTTAAAGGATTAAGTGGCACGATTATATCGAATAAGCCCTTCTGGAATAACTATCGTGCGTTCGGTTTCCCCCTTGAGTTGTAAGAACCCCGAGATAAGAGTGTTTTTCTAAAGCCGGAGTAACGTTCACATAAAATTAGAGTTGGGTGTGTTATTTGTAAATGTAAAATGCAGAGAAGTTACCTTGACTTCTTATGAAATGCATGTGTATTTATAGGGATGCATTTAGGTTGTGTGTGTGGATGTGATTCAACGGCTCTAGATGACCCACGTGGAGGCCATCGTACGAAAAAGATAAGAATGACACGTGGTTTAACATACTTGGCTCTTGAAGATATGAGAATGTTCGACATGATTTGCAGGTACTAACAATATACCCGCGACACTACCTCTGCACGAATGAGTTAGCTGCATGTGACGTTAGTACAATAAAAGTTTAGAGGATAAGTTGTCAGGCCAGTTATTGCATATGAGTTGATATTTGCTTGGGGGAGTTGGTTCTCCAAGCGAAATGTACTGTCTCACACTCCAAATTTTATGGTTTAATTATAAATATTATAATATTAAATATGAAATATTAGAATATTAATCCAGTTAAGTTTATAACAAATTAAGGACTAAAGGTGCAAATAATTATCAGAAAAAGACTTCGTTTATTATGTAGTTGCATCATAAGGACCCAATATGATATAAAAGATAGCTAGTTACGACTTGGTTTATAATATATGTTTGCCGTGAGGGCTTAAAGTGTCAAAGTAGCAAATTAGTAAGGAAATGACCATTATACACATTTGGCTTATGACAAAATGGTGAGAGAGAGAGAATCTCCTTTTCTTTTTCTTAAAAAAAAAAGAAAAAAACGACGAGGTGAGAATACATTCTTTCCTTACTTTGAAGAAAGTTTTAAACACTCCTCAAATTCATAAGTTCTTATTAAGATTTAGCAAGGAAATTAAGAGATTATCAAGTGTTTTAGGTGATTTTCCCCATATTCAAGTAAGTATTCAATTGTGAATCAAATTTGTGAATCAATGTTATTTGTAGGTTTGGCTATGGTTTCACACAAACTAATTTGTCTTATCAAGTTGATTATAGCAAAGATAGAATATGGTTCTAAAATATTCGTGTCTTTTGAGTTTGAAAAGCGTACCACGTTTAGTTTTTGCCTCATTTGTCTCATAGTGATTGTTTCTCTTTGATGTCATATATTTGTAATTACGTAGTATTATATTATAATTATAATATATATTGCCGATGGAGCAGAGAGAAAAAATGATGACATGACATTGCCTTCTTACCGTCGGATTGAAGCAACAATAAATCTTGACCATTTAAAATCAAGTTTATCCTTATCTGCAACTTATTTTCTAATTTTCAGCTAGGTGCTCTTTGAATTAACACACATGTTCAAATATCAAATGTAGGTTTGAAAAAGTCAACAAATTTTACTCTGTAGTTTGGTTTCTTATCTCTAAATATCCGAAAATTTGTTAATATAAAACTCACATTGTATCTTTGAGGACTATATAGAGAATGAGCTACCATTTAATTTATGTCACGCCTCATGACAAAAGATCTGAAACGATTTTGTATCTCATTATTTGTAGGTTTGGCTATGGTTTCACACAAACTAATTTGTCTTATCAAGTTGATTATAGCAAAGATAGAATATGGTTCTAAAATATTCGTGTCTTTTGAGTTTGAAAAGCGTACCACGTTTAGTTTTTGTCTCATTAGTCTCAGGTGTTAACCAATCCGCTCTACATCTATGAGATGACAAAACGACTAAACGAGGGATATACTTTTCTGTTTTCGCCATGTCATTGTCAAAGTAGAATGAGGGATACACTTTTATGTTTTCGCCATGTCATTGTGGAAGTACGTTTTTACCGAATATCATCCATCATGCCATGCTTTCTTCTCTTCGTTTGTGCCTCTGATTAATGTATTTCAAGTGCATATAAGGTTGAGAAATATTTGTCATATTTTTCTTCAGTTTATCGTGATGTATTTCATGTCTATATATAATTTATATACGTGTCTCACCTCATAAAAGTATATAAATCTATCCTCATGACATATGTATGTATAATGTATTGAAGAACAAAACATCTGTGTCATATCAATAATTTAAGAGCATCATTATTACGTATAAAATTCGAATGTTATTTATTAAGTTTGATGTGTATGATTGATTTTATTGGAGCTCATTATTGTTGTTTGTTACTATAATATTTCATTATTATGATTTTTTTTCTTCTAATAAAAAGAAATAAGTAAGGTTGGTAATTAGCCTAAGCAGTGCACGGTATAGACCATAACGGCTTTTGCAATAAATTGCGATGAGAGATGTTAGTTCTTCACTTTACATATGGCAGGAGAAGAAATATAGCATGGTTTTACATTATTCAAGACTATTCGATGTCAATTATTGGATATCAAACCTTATATGTTTAAACACTCTTAACTTTATAAACGTCGTCAATAAACAGGTGTACCCATGCAACGCACGGGTATTGCACTTATTATTGAACTTATGTGTCGTTGGTTTTTTCAAAGCTTTTAACTCTTCATCTGCAAACAAGAAGAGATACATCTAAAATCTTCATCTGCATGATTTGTTTAGTACTTTTTGTGCTATTCAAGTACTTTTGCAAAGATTTGTTTAGTACCATTTTAGTATGTATTCACTGAGTTTTATTCAAGGTTATAAATAGCGTGAGGCGTGGCGTGGCGGCATGGTCAAGCCTTAGCGTGAGGCGTGGCGGCGTGGCGTTTTTAAGGCGTGAATTAAGGCGGTAAAAAGTATTTATAGATTTGTATTATATTTCACTAGTATATCATATTTCATATATATCGAGTTTACAAAAAGTGTTATACATAAGCAATAAAGTCAAGAAACTCTCTTTACATTTGTAATCTTTTTCAAATACTAGTAAACCCCTAAACGCCAAATACCAGTAAACCTCAAATAATATGCCCAAATTCCAATTACTAGTAAATCCCCTAAACGTCTCAAATACCAGTACACCTTATCGCGCCTTATATCATGTCAAGCCTTAAGACGACGCCTTGGTCTATTGCGTGGTGTGAAGGTGACGCCTCGCGCCTTTGCGGCGCCAAGACGCGCCTTTTAGAACACTGGTTTTAGTTGGTTGTCAAAACTCCAATTCCAAAGTTGTATTTTTGACTTTTATAACAGTATTCCTAGTATTGATGAACCTTTTTACCTATGTTATACAAAAAGTTTGCATACAAGAGGTCTATTTATGGTTATTGCGTCTATTTATGGTTATCGCTCAGGGCCACCGAAATCCTCATGAGGGCCCTGGTATGCAAGTGCACAAAACAATGTTGTTGAATACATTGAAAATGTATATGAAGGCACTAGTGGTGTAAGAATATCAAAGTTGCAAATGCTCAAAAGAAAATCTAGAACTCTGAAGATAATCCTCTAGTCTTTATACTGTGAACGAAGCATTTGGGTCATAGGAATTAAGACCACCTATGTGTTGGTGAAGAGTTAACCTATTGTAGTGAGCAAGATTTAAAGATCATTCACAAGCCAATTTTCTATGAGGTGCTTGTAATTGAGGAAAAGATAAACACATGCTTAAAATATTAAATATGAATATATAGATCTAAGATCCTCATGTCAGAAAACAAGTGCAAGATGTTTTAAAACAACCTTGTAAAATAAGTAGTTGAACACACTAAAAATGGTCAATTAAATGGGTGCGATCATACCAGCACTAATGCATCGGATCCCATCAGAACTCCACAGTTATGCTTGTTTGAGCATGAGTGGTACTGGCGTGGGTGACCCCCAAAAAAATTCTCGTGTTGCACCTCTTTTGACTGCAAAAAAATGATACAATACATCAACAACAAATGGACACAGTCAATGTTAGGAGGGTGTTGGATTTTGACACCTTAAAGTCTTAAAACAAAGATGCTTCTGCAAAAAGGGCAGCCCAGAGTAAAGGTTAATTGCCCCACTCTAGTAAGCCTAACATGTATACTTATAATTGGTCCATTACATGATATTTCAAATTATTTTTTTTAATTTGGCATTCTTTCAATTGCAATCTCGGCACCCTTCGGCAGGAGTGTCATTCTTTCTCGAACCCGGTTAATCAACCCGACCTGAACCTTAAGTAACCCAAACTACCGGTTAGTAAAACCCAACTAACCCGACATTTTGATTATGTATGTTAGGGTATGTGATATATGTTTTCTAATGTAACTGCCTTTTTACCCCATGGCTAATTAAGCATAACCAACCATCATCAAATGGTCTAGTGCTAAGCATTAACTCTTCGCAAGAGGTCATGGTTTCAAATCTAACTATGACCCGATTAGGGTCGGAAACAAACACAAGATACCATTGAACTAAGAAAAAAACTCGCCTTTCTCAGATAACCTGTCTCGCTTACCCGTTTCTAATATATACAAGCATAATTCTTGCTATAACTATACTCACTATTTACAACAACAAAGTATAAGATATCAATAACTACTTGAAGAGAATCATCTGTCGACATGTTTAACAAATTTTCAAACGAATCCAATGTAGGCAACCAAGTGAGGTCCAATTAAATATGATTATTTAGCTAGTATATAATTGCCAATAATTTCGTCGTCAATATACTTTAAAAATACCTGATTATTAAAAGGAATATAAAGTACTAATTTGTCTATCCCAACACTGCTATTTACTCATTGCTAACTTCACTACTACTTCACAAAGACAACAATGGGAAATCGATCCTATACTCAACAAGTACACCACCACCCTAACACCATCCACACAACAAAAACCTCAAAAACCTTCTTCTTACCAACATTTTGTCGACTGTCTATAAAAGACGACATCGTTAAACCAACCAAACTAACCGATTTATCGTCATCTTCAGTTTCATCCTCACCCGACCCTTCGTCACCAAGAATTAGCTGCATTGGTCAGATAAAAAAGAGATCAAACACCACTAGCAACACCAACAACTACCAACGCACGAACACTAGTAAATCGGCTACAAACATCAATTACACAAAGCTTCTTAAACTTTTTTCTAGTAAAAGTCTTATTTGTGCTCCAGTTGACAATGCTACAATAAGCAATGATGGAGGTAGGAGTATATCTAGTAGAAATAAAAGATTTAATCGTAGTGTTACGATTCCCATTAGTTCAAACAAGAAACATGCTATTAGCATTGAAGAACTAGATCCACCGTTGCCTGTGGTGAAACTCAAACCTCAAGATCAGGAAATGAACGTGAACTTAGGTAAGAGACGTGGTATCGAGTTGAAAACTTTGCAAATTCAACCAATTCAGTTATCGAATGTCTTCATCAACAATAGTAAATCGTTAGCTCAACAACAAGATCGATCCGCAAGGTAAATCGGTTCACATTCGATATGAGTAATGTTACATATGATATGATACGAGAACATATGATAAAATAAAAAATGTAGACGTTTGTATTAAATTTACTTTATTTTTTATTGGTATCATTTTTCATGTTATATCGAATCTGCGATTTGCCTGTGTAAACACATGTTAATGTGCACTGGATTTCAAACATTGGTGGTGGTTTAACGTGCGACTTGTCTGATTGATGTTTATTTTATGCTGTTTGTATCAGTAAATTGTCTCGGATCTAGGGTTTTCGCATGCAAACGTGGTTTCATTTGGAATCATTCGTCCACCGTCACTGAAACTTTAGTTTATATTATTTTGGGTTAAAGTTTAATACTGTAATAATAAAATGTTTGACAAGTTATTTACCATTCATCTACTATATTAAATGTTTGACCAAGTACAAGGGCACATGCACCCTTGTAATGGCATTAAAGAACACCAGTCAACCGAATCTATTTGAAATGGGTTATACTATAAAAACCCTCCCTACGCATGGGTCCCGCCTATTTTTATAGAATGTACAATCCGACAAAGCAGACAGTACAAGCGGCGACAGCAGTAAAGTCAACACACCCTCCCTACCATGGAGGGTCTTTATAACCCAACCTTTTGAAATTAATGTCGTACTACTATACTATACTACTATAGTTGTAATTAAAGTCACTTTCGTATTTCAAAAAAAATAAAAGAAATTTCAAAAAGAACGTACATGATGCATGTGACAACGAAGAAAATGACCAGTCTTGTTACAAAAGAGATGTAACATAGAACTTAGGGTTATACGGAGTATTATGTTAGAAACGGCAAACTTGTATCATAAATAACCTAGCAAATAGTAATTAAGGTGACAAGAATTACAAGAGATACCAAAGTATTAAACCAAAATGGTATTGTAAAGTTATATATATATATAT
>LBNU01020539.1:72607-82695 GCA_014162995.1 Artemisia annua | reverse complement strand
ATATATATATATATATATATATATATATATATATATATATATATATATATATATATATATATATATATATATATATATATATATATATATTTCTACAATGTAAAAAGCTAGCTGTATAGCTCGATTATATCATGTCGTATGCGCGTTGTTGGATATTATAATCAAATAAAAAAAATGAAACAAGCTCTACAAATCTTCTAGGAGCAACAAATAGTTATTTTATTTTATTGATCTGGCTATCATTTTATTTATACCACTACCACTCAGAATGTTATGATTTCAAAATTTGTAGCAAGCTTGTGATTCAAGCATGATAGTAGTATTCATACATTGTACACGAAAATTGTAGTTACAAAAGGTTTATTGAATATAAAAAATAAATAAAAGCTATTGTTAATTCTCATTTTACATTGTGTATTATTTTCCTTACAAAGAGAAAAATATTAAAGATAAATAGATGTTAGTGGATGCATGCCACTAAAAGTTATGATATTCAAAAGAAAAAATACAAATAAAAGAGAATAGATAAATTTGATGCATGTGTGATTATGTGAATATGAAAAGAGAGATAATAATATGACTCGCATGTAGTATTTGTGAACTCCGTTTCATTGTCAGTTCTTGCAATTCGCAATATAAGTTTCTCAAGTTGACACCCTAATTTACCAAAGGAAACTTGTGAGCTAAGAATGAACGGGACTTGCGAAGCTTTCAAAAACCACTTAATAAACGTAACACAAACACTTATATTTAACCAAAATATCATTATTTTAATGTAAATTATTTATATAAATAAAATCCTTGAAAAATGTATCTCTAATCTCTTAGAATGATATTCAACAAATGTTTTTGAAATCTAACAACGTGAAATGATTAAACCAAATATTTAAAGAGACGAAAAATATTTCTAGAGAGAGAGTAACGAGTTTTTAGGACTAAAAAACATATAAATTTTACTCTAATGACGATTTAAGCAACAAACACGATTAATCGCTAAACGTGTCGTATTTTAGCTGTTGATATCAATTGTTAGTTACAAATAATCCTAAAATAGCCTAACAATTTAGAGAAAGAGTGAGTGTTGACACTTCTATCTAGAGAGAAAAATGAGAGAGAGTGAGTGCAAAATTCTCGGAAGACTTGGATTAGACACACACCCTGATACCTTTGAGGTAGGGGATATTTATACCCTTACAACCAACGTTGAGAGACCTCACAAGTCACAACGTTAAACTTAGGATTGTAAACGAACTGAACGTTCAGTGAACATTTCATGAACCATTCGGTAAAAAATTCGTTTATGTTCGTTCGTTTATTAAATGAACGAACATGAACAATATTTTACGTTCGTTTAGTTAAATGAACGAACATGAACAAGAGTCGCGTTCGTTCATTTATGTTCGTGAATGTCCGATTATGCGTTCGTTAATGTTTGTTTATGTTCATTTATTTATTTATGTTCATATATCATATCTTTTAGTTGTAGAATTTTTAAATTGGTTTATTCAAATAAAACAACACTTATAAAATAATATATTGTGTATAGTTTTATAAAGGTTATTTTTATTTGTCTATGTTCACCTATGTTCGATCATTCATGATCGTTTAGCGTTCGTTTAGTGTCTTAATGAACGAACATAAATGAACATGAACAACTCATTTTTTTAATAAATGAACATGAATAAGAAAATTCGTCCGTTTAAGCGTCCGTGTCTGTTTATTTGTTCGGCTAAAATTAAATGAACGAACATGAATAAGGCTCCGTTCGTGTTTGTCCGGTTCGTTTACAACCCTAGACTTAAACTCCCCCTCACAACTATACAAGTGTTGCGAGGGTACTTGGTCTCTCAACAACAAAACAATTACAATACTACCTATATATTAGAATAAATTACATAGAAGACCCTACACTATGATTTTCCTTTTATGTGTTCTAACAGCTATGCCTACTCCCATTGAAAGTTGATCCTAGTCATAGTTCGACAACTAGTCATGAAGTTTATTCATAAACTCGTGCCATATCCTCATATTGAACCCTGAAATTGTCTTAGAAAAAAAATCTTGTAACAAGATGCAATACTTTTATGCACAAGTCATAGGAAGATACAATCTCGATAATTTTGACACAATGTATCAAAGAAGTTGAAGTCAACACTGTAGGAATGTGATAATCGATGTATTGAAAACATGAGTTCGGTACATAATAGAGTATATATAATGTTACAATATGGGCCAAATAGCACGGGCCTAATCACAGCCTAAACCCATCGTCTAACACTCCCCCGCAGTTTGAGCCGGAGGAAACCGAACACTCAAGCTGTCACGAAACTCAGCAAACAAGGCAGACGGTAATCCTTTGGTAAAAATATCAGCATACTGAAACCGAGAAGGAACATGTAGAACTCGAACCTGACCAGTAGCAACCAAATCACGAACAAAATAAATATCAATCTCAATGTGCTTTGTCCTTTGATGCTGAACAGGATTAGAGGACAAGTACACTGCACTCACATTATCACAATAAACAATAGTGGCTGAGGACAACGATGTATGAAGCTCACAAAGCAGATTCCGCAGCCAACATGTCTCAGCAACAGCATTGGCAACACCACGATACTCAGCTTGAGCACTGGAACGAGAAAGCGTTGGTTGACGCTTAGAGGACCAGGAATGGTTCATCTTTCCCAGTTCAACCATTTTCATAATTTCCTGCATGTCTTTTAGTCCCAACATCTGATGCTACTCTCTAAGAACATTCATCATTTCCAGTGATGTAAGATCTTCCAAACCATTTCTCAAAATAGGTGAAATATTCACAAAGATAATTCGAGCAACATCCTTTGCTCTTGACAATTTCCTGAAATAGACCAAGGCAGATCTTGGATGTTCAACAGTTAGATCAGAACGATGGGGCCAAGGTCCATCAATTAACTCAAGTTCATCAGTAGCAACCAACCAAGTTCTCAAATTTGCTTCCTAGCTAAGGAATTCACCTCATTGAGACTCTCAACCTGGAACCATTCCATGAGGGGTTCGACAACCATCTAAGAAGAATAATAAGAAGAAATATAATGCAAAATAACAAAATAATTAGCATCATCAATATTCATTAGTTTAACAGTTAACCACCCAATGCATATAAAATACAGTAAACTAATATGTTAAAGCTAAGATCCTAGAAACTCTTAACATCGCACGATTGATCACAGCGACAACGTTTACAGTTGTACCATAATATACAATTCTTAGATCTTTTATATGAGCAGATATAAATACACTTAAGAACAAAATTAAAAGGTTGTAAATAATGTAGAACTGTAGAGGGGGATACGGCCTTTTCGACTTAATTAAAGTTTAGAAACTTTAAGTGTCCAAGTGCGTATAAGTGTATGTGAGAACAACAACGAAACACCACAATATATAGAGATATAGTAGAGAGATTGACAACAAGATTGATACAGGTTCGGGATGGGGGGTTTAGACCATCTGTATGTCAAGTTGCGAATCCACAACACCACTAATACTATTCACTAGTGGATTTTATCAATATTTTAAAACCTGGGTCGACCCGGCCGGTTCAACCGGTTGAACTGGGGACTGGATCGGTGACCGAGTGCGCCGGATATAACCGGTTTTTTGCTTGTTTAAGAACCAGATTGAACAGGCGATTTTTTCTTGACCCGCTTTGATAAATCCGGCCGGGTCATGCCTTTGTTTTAAAATACAATATGATAACAATATAATAAATCCGACCGGCGATTGTTTTAAAATACGATATGATAACAAGCTTCTATACTTCTAATTCTTGTATTCAAAGTGATATGCTATGAATAACTTGAATTCAAAAACTAAAATGGCCATAGAAGCGGTATAACTACAGAATATGTGGATGAGCCATGTATGCATTTAAATTGATGCTTATGGCTGCAAAACAGTGGATAGCTAACTAAAGATATAATGGACGCATTTACTTGTGGAAAAAAAGGGAGTACTAGTCAATACTAAAACTAAAACAAAGATTTTTCATGTTTAATATGTGTTTGGCATTTACTTTTACATGTTTTATAGATGTTTGGTAAGTTTAATAATCATAATTTTTGGGGTGTGTTTGGTTCAAACTTGGTAATGGAAAAAGGAAAAGTAATGTTAATGCTAGGAAAAGGAAAGGGAAAGTATTCCATTCCTTCCAATTTATTAGATAATGGGTCATTGCATTATAGTCAACCAAGCACTTTTTTATTTCCTTACCCATTCCTCACCTCCAAAACTTTCTACCAAGCACGCCCTTATTTATAGAAAACCGGTTTAACCCAGTGGTTGAGTCGGTGACCCGATGAACCGTCAGTCAACCAGGTCAACTAAAAATCTAGGTTTTAAAACATTGGATTTTATCAAAACATTCAAGCAAAATGATTATAGGTTTAAGTTTGATACTTAGAGCGTAAGGTATCATGATCTCGAGTTAACTCAGTGCCACTTCAATGCCACATCAACTTTAATATTTTAACCTTAAAAAAAAAAAAAAAAAAAAACTATAGGAACCTAGTAATTTGGTTTGGTGTGCTATATATTGGGTTCCTCCGTCGCGGCTTTGCCAACATATTAAGTTTGAGTTGTTCTCCGTGTTATTTGTTGAGTTAATATTGGATCTATGTGAACAGATAGATTGAAAGCTTACATGGACGTTAAACTATCTGTTTAATGAATATAATGTACTCTAGTATCGCCTTAGCGCGCTAANTAATAACGCAACGTTAAAGGGTTAACTCAACCCATAACGCACGACCTTAACTAACTAGGACGGTATCATGACTTCCGCCTTAACTCAAAAATATTAAGCCTTGACTCATCTCACAAGTTATATATAGTACCGCATGCTCCTACAGGAATATAATATGTCTTTTCTCAACTACATAAAGTTGAAACAATATAGCACTGAAATAACTTAAACTAATTAGAGTCTTGTAAATAGCAAATATAGGAAATGGTGGGCCGAATCATAACGCAATTGATAAATTTCGGTGGATAGCATTCACATTGCTATTCTAAATTTGACTGTTATTTATTTTCTATATCTGTACTTATTAGTGAAAGCGACTGAAATTTACCAGAGGGCTACATTTCACACTTGATGTTTTAAAATAATTTTATATTTAAACAATAAAGTGTTTTTAACGTTTAAACTTTAATTTTAAAAATAGAGATGTGTAGGGTTTGATTTGGCCGGTTTAAGTTGCAAAATGTCGAATAAGCTCCAAACCAATAAACAACCTAATATTTTCTGAAGTTATTTGCAATAATTGGTACAAAAAGTATAAGACTTGCATAGCCATTTACAGCATGACTTGTGTATCGATCAAACTAGACCTAACGAGATAAATGAACGACGACATATATATATTGGCATGAATGTCTAGAAGCGCATAACATGATTCTTCCATTTATAACATTCAAAATACCCCGCGCGCGCTATAGATTGTTGAAATTGTTAAGTCGGCCGTAAAACCCGTGCAAGAAATTTAATTTCTATCTTTTCGTGCGTCGACCAGAAGAATTCCAAACCATCTGTATCGGTCGAGCCAATAGATATTGATCAGTTTGTTTTCATAGAATCACAAACACATTTAACAAAAAGTTGAATGATTTTGATGTTGATGTTTGGACCTTACCTTTTGAATTAGACCAAGTCATTAGACACATGTTCTTGTGGTGCCCATTTTTTTCATACTTAATGACGCAAACAGTGATGCACATTTGTTAAGAAATTAAGATCATGTTGCAAGTTGCAGTTATTTGGTGGACTTCCATAAATGATACCACACGTCTAGTTAATTTTGAACCCACCGTCACCATAAAACGATATCTTTTATTACTTTAAGAATTGAATAGCTTTTATGGTTTGACCATTGAATATTTTGACATTTACTTATTATATGGTCAGAACTATTAAACTTTGACTTTGCTTAATTATTCAACCTATATAAACCATGTAGGCAGATACTTCATGCATCATTCACTACTTTTTAAAAACATAATAAAGCAAACATGAGTACTAGTTCAGATGAAAGTAGTAGCAACTCTACAAGCAGATCAGCTAANGAGAGAATAATAACTGAACTTGAGATTCAATAAAAGAGATACAATAACTTGAGCTTATTGTATTTTTAATTTATTCATTGTAATAAAATTTGAGGTTTTATTATGAATAAATATAATCATAACATGAGGTTATGATATTGATTCATGAAAGAATCATATTAGAACTTGAGGTTCTATTTTTTTTTTATTTTTTTTACTCATAACGTGAGGTTATGATATTTTTCAGTCATAACATGAGGTTATGATTTTTTTTCGTGTTGATTCTTAAAAGAACCATATTAGAACTTTGAAGTTCTATTTTTTTTTCAACATAACATGAGGTTATGATATTGATCTTTATGACAATGATCGATTAGAACTTGAGGTTCTAATTGTATTTTTTTTTCTTGAACAACAACGTGAGGTTGTTTTATTTTGGTTCTCTCTTTTGCAGTCACAATAGAACATTTATTGTTCTTGTTAACTACTACTATAAGAGAGTTTAAGAGAATAACATGAAGACAATAAAAAAAACAATTCTCTTTATGTAATCACTATAGAACATTTATTGTTCTTGTAAATTACCAAAAAGATAAATCATTAACAAGAAGATAAATCACAATTGTCGTTACAATGTTAACTAGAAAGAAAATAAGTATGTAATACGAAGCATATTAACATCATACCAAAAGAATAAAAAAATAAAGCTGTAATACGAAGTGAATTTCAATACAACTATAGATATTATAATATGTGATCACGATTTAAATATCAATTACTATTATCTAAATAACTTATCAACCATGATAACCAAAGAACCCTATGATATTATGATAAGTTAAAGATATTAACAACAGTAGAAAAAAAAATGTATATAATCTGACTACCTGAGTGTGCACCGATTAATTAATTACAATGAAAAATAAAAAGTCCCAATCGTATGCTTTAGAATCTAATTTACCGTATATATAAACGCAATATAGATCAACAAATAATTAAATAATAGGTTTATAAATTGTTACCTCAAATGTGATGGTGGCTTTGGAATTCAGTACTTTTATCCCTCTTAGACCTAGCGTGCCCAAAGTAATTTTTTTTTCTTTTTTCTTTTTTTTAAGTGAAGAATTATAGAGCGTGCTGATAACGTGTTACAAAATAATGAACAAAAACAAGAGAGGAAGAGAGAATTCTTATTAAGTTGTAATCCAAGAAGTTACAAGAGTGATCTACTTATAGGGTAGATGATTACATATAAACCCTAATGGGCCGGGCTAGTAATCTAAGAGTGAATAGACATAAGCCCATAATATTAATTTACAACAATTAATGATTTATAATACAGTAAGATAAGATAACTTGTCTTTTTTCAACTACAAAAAGTCGAAACAATATAGCACTGAAATAACTTAAACTAATTAAAGTCTTGTAAATAGCAAATATAGGAAATGGTGGGCCGACATCATAACGCAATTGATAAATTTCGGTGGATAGTATTCACATTGCTATTCTAAATTTGACTGTTATTTATTTTCTATATCTGTACTTATTAGTGAAAGCGACTGAAATTTACTAGAGGGCTACATTTCACACTTAATGTTTAAAAATAATTTTATATTTTAACAATAAAGTGTTTTTAACGTTTAAACTTTAATTTAAAAAATAGAGATGTGTAGGGTTTGATTTGGCCGGTTTAAGTTGCAAAATGTCGAATAAGCTCCAAACCAATAAACAACCTAATATTTTCTGAGGTTATTTGCAATAATTGGTACAAAAAGTATAAGACTTGCATAGCCATTTACAGCATGACTTGTGTATCGATCAAACTAGACCTAACGAGATAAATGAACGACGACATATATATATTGGCATGAATATCTAGAAGCGCATAACATGATTCTTCCATTTATAACATTCAAAATACCCCGCGCGCGCTATAGATTGTTGAAATTGTTAAGTCGGCCGTAAAACCCGTGCAAGAAATTTAATTTCTATCTTTTCGTGCGTCGACCAGAAGAAGTCCAAACCATCTGTATCGGTCGAGCCAATAGATATTGATCAGTTTGTTTTCATAGAACCACAAAGACGTTTAACAAAAAGTTGAATGATTTTGATGTTGATGTTTGGACCTTACCTTTTGAATTAGACCAAGTCATTAGACACATGTTCTTGTGGTGCCCATTTTTTTCATACTTAATGACGCAAACAGTGATGCACATTTGTTAAGAACTTAAGATCATGTTGCAAGTTGCAGTTATTTGGTGGACTTCCATAAATGATACCACACGTCTAGTTAATTTTGAACCCACCGTCACCATAAAACGATATCTTTTATTACTTTAAGAATTGAAAAGCTTTTATGGTTTGACCATTGAATATTTTGACATTTACTTATTATATGGTCAGAACTATTAAACTTTGACTTTGCTTAATTATTCAACCTATATAAACCATGTAGGCAGATACTTCATGCATCATTCACTACTTTTTAAAAACATAATAAAGCAAACATGAGTACTAGTTCAGATGAAAGTAGTAGCAACTCTACAAGCAGATCAGCCAATGGTGCAAGTCAAGAAAAGAAATATAAAGGTGTTCGATGCAGGCGATGGGGAAAATGGGTATCCGAGATTCGAGTTCCAGGAACCCGAGACAGGCTATGGTTAGGGACTTATTCTACGCCAGAGGGTGCAGCTGTGGCTCATGACGTGGCCTCTTACTGCTTGAGTGGGTCCACGTGTTTGCATAAACTTAATTTTCCATCTATGCTACCTCACACTGCTCGGACTGACCTATCTCCTAGGTCCGTCCAGAAGGCTGCATCCGATGCTGGCATGGCTATGGATGCACGATATATTACTTCAAGAGAAATTACACAGAATAATGAGAGGTTGAGCATTTCAGTGGATGATTACCTTTGAAATTATATATATTCCCACATTTTGAAGTGTCAGGCACTGATTAGTGGATTTTATAATAGTTTTTATTTCTTCTCTCTGATTAAGCTACTCACTGCCTGACAAGTCATTTTGTGAAGGATTTTGTGGATGTTTTTATGTGGTTGTATCATTCCTCGTTATATTATTGATGTATTGGACTATATTGTGTTCGATCAATTAGTCAATCAGTGATCATTGTACTTGAGAAATGAAGCTTGAAAGTACTTTGAATGGAACTAAACACATTTACAGTTATGTGTTTAAGCCCGACTATTACTAGTTATGTGACTGTGTTCTATGATATATGATACATCTTGTTTAAATGAAATGGCAAGCAACGTATGTATAATTAATGTATTATGGTTAATTACCACTGTTTTGAAGAACGATATATTAGGAAAAAGTAGAATCATATATATATTATATAATATAAGTCGTTGACAAAGCTCATTTCTATATATGTAAATATTTCTTCACCAATGTCCAATGGAAATCCACAAAATTTTGTAGCATAAGTGAATATCATGCATGGTCGACTAGGTAGACCAAGTGGACCAACATGTTTGAAGCGATTCATCTGAATATGAGAAAATCATTCAACGATAAGCAATCCTTAATTTCTTCACAACAAGACATATATGAAGATGTCACTAGCACCAGTCTAATTAATTAACAATATGAGAAATGGTCCAAGATATGGAGCATTCTATGTTCATTCTTGATTGAACAAATTCTAACGTGGCATGTATTATATCACAATTCAAAAGTGTTTTGTGTCGTTATCATTCTCATGCATGCATTAATGTTTAAGAGATTAAAATCCTCTCAATTGAAACATGACTAGTCATATTCTCTTACAAAGAAAATAATAGGACTCTTATTTTGAAAAAAATCGGGACCCTCCCCACTATTTTGTTTTTAAACAAACATGACCGGTAATATTCGACATATGGTGAATCGAACGAGTGGTGCATGATTAAACATTGCCAACAAAGGGATTTGAACGTGTGACACCTCCTGTATTGGCTATCGCTATATATATATATATATATATATATATATATATATATATAT
>LBNU01020539.1:49160-69048 GCA_014162995.1 Artemisia annua | reverse complement strand
CTATAGTGTAAACATCTATGTTAATTTGGTAATTTTATGATCAAACATGAGAAGTAAATAACACAAACTTACGAAATGCAATTTTCCAAACAAAAAGGTATATTAGTAAACATGGTATGATGGTTATTCACAATTAAGGAAATGAATCAATCTTCAAAGCTATCTAAATATGTTACATATTTTAACGAAAATATAAGTAAAAGAAATACCACACTTACAAAACACATCGTAAATTGATAGCATGAGTTTGCAAAACTAAAAGCATATCACTAACATCTCATGCAAGTCAAGTATTATCATGTGATTTTGCTTGAATAATAAAATATAATTTTTAATCCAAAATCATTCTCCTAAAATGATATGTAGATTATAACATATATACATATGATTCATTTCTTAATCGATAATAATACATAATCAAAACCAATTGAAACATGTTAAGTGATTCATTTCTTAATTGATAATAATACATAATCAAAACGAGATTTTAAAAACCCTGTGCGTGCACAGGTATTATAACTAGTAATAATAATAATAATACAAAATTTTAAACCATCCAAGTTGCTATTTTTTCTTCCAATGTCACTTCAAACTTTCAAAGAAAAACCAAAAAGCAGGTTGACCACTAATCATAACAAACCATAGTGGTATCAGTTTGTGAAAAATGTATGATATAATTGCTTAAATTGATACTCCAAGACATAGTTATTGTTAAAGGAAAAAAAATATTTAATCCAAGTGTAATAAGTGCAATATGTTTCTTCAACACCGTTATGCGTCGTCGCCGTTAATCAGAGGCGTATATAAGGGTGTGCGAGGTGTGCTGGCGCACAGGGCCTCTAAATTATAGGGGCCTCAAAATTTATATATAACCATGTATATATATACATCAATATATATGTGTATGTAATTTTTTTTATTTTAAAAGTTAGCTTTATTAATGAAGTAAACAACTGATAATTAATTTTAAAGTAAAAAAAAAGCTCATTTTGTGTTATTGGCAAATGGCAACGTGGGCTACTTTTTGTTTTTATATAGAAAAGCCCATATGTTTAGATACCAGAAAAACAACAATTAAGAAAAAAGGCAAGGAGGCACTGTAACGTCACCATTCATCAAGCGATTGTTTCACTTAATAGTAGGTTTGAGCAATATTAAGAGTACGAAAAAACTTTTGGCTTTTTGTTTACTTCTGAAAAATTGCGGTCATTAGAAGATAACGTAAAATCTTGTTGCTTACGTCTTGAGGCTGCACTAAAATACGATGAGGTATGTGATATTGATGGAATCG
Organism: Artemisia annua; assembly: GCA_014162995.1. Taxonomy (NCBI): domain Eukaryota; kingdom Viridiplantae; phylum Streptophyta; class Magnoliopsida; order Asterales; family Asteraceae; genus Artemisia; species Artemisia annua. The sequence continues at coordinate 67,757 of LBNU01020539.1, read as the reverse complement.
ATTTATATGTGGAGTTGAAATTGCTATTTGACTCGATGCCTAAAGAAAAAATGGGACCTGTTGGTATTTTACAATCTATTATATATTTGGATTGCTTTCCTAACACAGCTATTGCTTACAGAATATTATTAACTATTCCTGTCACNTTGCGGTCATTAGAAGATAACGTAAAATCTTGTTGCTTACGTCTTGAGGCTGCACTAAAATACGATGAGGTATGTGATATTGATGGAATCGATTTATATGTGGAGTTGAAATTGCTATTTGACTCGATGCCTAAAGAAAAAATGGGACCTGTTGGTATTTTACAATCTATTATATATTTGGATTGCTTTCCTAACACAGCTATTGCTTACAGAATATTATTAACTATTCCTGTCACCGTTGCTTCAGCTGAAAGAAGCTTTTCTAAATTGAAGTTGATAAAAACTTATTTACGTTCTACAATGTCGCAGGAAACGCTTAACGGGCTAGCAATGATATCAATTGAGCAAGACATGTTGAGCACAATTGACTACAAAGATTTGATTGAAGAATTTGCATCAAAAAATGCTAGGAGAATGGCGTTGTTTACATAATTGGTTCTAATTGTATTCGTTAAAGAGATTTTTGAACTTTTTTGTTTTGGGAGCCTTATTTTGTATTTTGCACTGGAAAAATTGTATCCATTTAAAGATTGTTGAACTTTTGTTTTGGGAGCCTTATTTTCGTATTTCGCACCGGAAAAATTGTATCCATTTAAAAGGTTGTTGAACTTTTGTTTTGAGGGCCTCATTTTTGTTGTTTCGCACCGGGCCTCCACAAACGTAGAAACGGCACTGCCGTTAAGCACTTCCCACCATAACGTGCATGAGTTGTGTTTGTGATAGCATGGTCTTTGGCAGGACCATCACTACATCGATAAGTAGAATGGGGGACGAAACTTTTGGCGAGGACACCATTTCCTCGTCAAAAATCGGTAAAAGAAAAAAAAAATCGAGTTTCTGACTATTACTTTGTCAAAAAGCCAAGAAGATTTGAATAAAAGTTTTGGTGAGGACATATCCTCGTCAAAAGGTTTTCATCGACTATTTTGACTACTTCCTTCACTTTATTCATTTCTCTTTAACTTTTCCTGCCAAACTTTTGGCGAGAACATGTTCTCACCAAAAAATAACCATTTATTGACCTCATTAATATGTGTTTATTGACAGCTTAATGATATTTAAATTAAAAATAATTACATAATTAATAAAGTGATTATGACTTTGGCGAGGATATGTTGTCGTCTAAGGTAAAATTATTAAAATTCACTTTAGATTATTTTAAAAATGTCATTGTTTATGTTAATTTTAATGTAAATTTAATTGTAAACATTTTTTAAGTTATAAAAAACATATAAATTAAAATATATATTATTTTATAAGAAACATAAACTTTTTATTATAAACTAGTAGTTACAATGTCGAGCGAATGGTATGAACTAAAAGTCTTTCAATTCAATCGTTAAGAATCATCGCAATTCATTAATTTGTATTAGGAGTGCATACACGCGACAACATCTTTTGAGTTAGATAAGTCGAATACGAATGTATCGTTGTTCCTGGCAAGTCTTATATATCACATCCGATAGTATTCAATTGATGATCGAGTGAGTGGTACTAACCAAGTATCTTACTATTTAACGTATAACAATCATCACATCTCATTAAATTGTAATGATAGTGCAAATAAGCGACAACATCTTTTGAGTTACGCAAGTCAAATACGAATGTATTGTTGTCACTAAGCAAGTTTTTTGTGTTAATAGAAAAGAACCCAACGGCTACACTTTCAACCAATGGGAATTTCCAAAAATAATAATATTATAAATACCCCAATACTCATTCACTTTTATTCATACTTTTAAAACACACTATGTCTTATACTTTCTTATATTATCATCATAAAAAAAATGTCCCCAAAAAACTCCCGAAACAAAAACAGAAAACAACGTCGCCAACTGAACGTCCTGACACCCAACTACGCTTTTCGACTCGATCACTCACCCATGGTTAATTTTCAACCCCCAAGTTTTGTTTATGGCACATTGTCACAATCACATCAACAACAAGCTACTTACCCAAACAATCCGTTCGTACCCCCCTCTAACCAAAAATGCACTCACAACAACCGCAAATGTATAAATCATCTTCACCACCAATCTATTGTGATTCATCATCACCACTAACGAACAAATCTCAAACTTTTTCTCCGATTCAACATTTTAACATTAATGTTGACGAAATGAAAGATTTGTATCCTTTTTTTTGTTCTCGACGTTATTCCCCGACTCAAGCTTCGGGTTGTCCCTTTCAAGCCATTGAAGAGTCGCCGAAGAGGTCCCACCCGTAAAAAAGAAGCCGTCAAGTCAAATTAATTTGTGACTAAAGAAGCCGGAAAAAAGATGAAGATTGTAACAAGCCGTGGACCACACTAGGAGAGATAGTGTTTCGTAAAGCTTAGATCAACACGTCCGGAAATAAAGCAAAAGGGAACACGCGAAAAAATCACAGGTTTTGGACACAAGTACATAATACTTTGATAAAGAAATGGGGGAACCGATAGACGTTACAATTCGATCAACTGCAAATGAAAGTTACAAGTTTGTCCTAAAAATGGTTAGCTTTATGCGACTTACGATAATGTGGTTAGAAGGAACGAGAGTGGATCAAGTGATGAGTTAGTCATCCATAAGGCGTTATCTAAATATAAAAGTATGCATGCAGAACCCTCTACACTTGTTTATGCATGAAGAATCATAAGAGTGCATAAGAATTGAGAAAAGGTACAAATGCCAAAACTCTACAAATCTGCCGCTACCATAAAAATGTCAAAGACTTTGGAGTCCATCTCATTCAACACATCGGACTCAGCACATGATGGTTTTAGTCTCGACAACGAACGGAGGATTCAGAGGAGGAGGAGTAGGAGGTACAGAAAGTTCGACCAATAAATAAGGACAAACTGAATAATAAAGCATCGTCCTCGCCATTCCATCGCCGTCTTTTTCACAAAAGAAAGAAGATTGGGACTCCTTTTTGGAGATAAAGAGGCAGAAAATAGAGATGGAAGAAAAGAAGTACCAACAAAGTCAATAAGAAATTGAAGTACAACAACAAATGTTCATTTTTCAATACGAAAAACATTAAAAGAATAATAATAATAAATAAAAAGTCATATTGTTCTATACCTCTTCCGATGAGCATTTGACTAAAGAACCACGCGAAACAATCATGGCGATGAAGCAACAACTTAAAGAAAAATGTAATTTAGATTATTAGTTTAAGTGCTTAATTTTTAATGTATTGTTTTTTTTAATTATTAATGCAGTGAAAAAATTTTATTTTGTGAAATTTTAATTTTAGTATTTAACAAATTATTTAAATATTAAAAAAATAAAAAATAAATAAATAAATGAATTTGATGGTAAATGTGGTTATCTTATTTCACCTGTTTGGTAGTTGTGTTAAGAGAGAAATTGGTATGGCGTTGAGGTGGTTGTAGTAAATGTGATTGCCAATATACCCTATCTTCTTGTTAAACGAAAAACAAAAACATTCAAAGTATCTTTTTGACAACAGTTTTCCCTACAAGTCGTTTTGGTCATTTGTACTATTATAACAAAAGGCTAATGTCTTCGAGTAACTTTTGAAAAAGGCCAAAATGCATATTAGTACCATGAATTTGTTTAACCGGGTTTTCTAGTACCCTAAACTCTTAAGGGTGCAGAATAGTACCCTCAACTTGAAAAATTGGATATCTTAGTACCCTGACTCAATTTGACCCACTCACATGATTTTGCACATGACTTTCCCATTAGTTTGTTAACTAGAATGTGGCATAAACGAACAATTTGTAAACAAATACGGAGTACCTTAGTATCATAAGTCACCTAATATATAAAAAATGCAAAGTATATACCAAAACTATATATATAAAAAACATCACTATAAATCATTTGATATATAGAAATACAACATAACACTTAAAGAAATACCAGAAAACTATTGTAGCAAAAGCAAATTGTCAAGAAACACAATATTAAACATTACCCATATTGTTCACACAAATCTTGATAAACACATCTATATTTTTTACTGGAAGATGGTTGTTTATACATTTAATCAGTACCAGTATTATCACCGTACATCACAAATTATCAATTCTAACTAATATGATCATTTATGATTTCATTAAAATATACATGAGGCCTACGACGACATTCAAGGTTTGCACATACGAAAACATGTTAAACATATTTCTGGACTAATTTTGTAGCAACTATAGATAATTAAGTACTGGTTACGATATAAACATATTAAAACTTTCTATCAAAACCCATTCTTTCGAGATCGTAAGGAAATACACTATGAATAAAATCTATTGATCATGCCCATTTATCAACATAAAAGTCTGAGCCAAATTGACATTAAAAATGATAGTTTACCTTCAATTTGGCGAGCAAAAAACAAATGATACTCTGTAATACACTACGAACTCGTTTTCCAACTTCTTCCTAAACATCTCTTTGATTTCCAATTATAATTTGCAATAAATATATATGTGTGTTTATGTATCATGCAAGAATCAGATTTCAATGGGAATAAATATATGGCAAATGATATTGCCACATAGCAAATTACTACATACACATAAATATCATGCATAAGGACAAAATATTTTTTGTCCTTATGCATGATATTTATGTGTATGTAGTAATTTGCTATGTGGAATTATCAACCCCCTAAATATATATGTGTTTTATGTATCATGCAAGAATCATTGAACTTTCTGGTTCAAATTCAACTATGGTACTAATGGGAAAGTTATGTACAAATCATGTGAGTGGGTTAAATTGAGTCAGGGTACTAAGGTATCCGATTTTTCAAGTTGAGGGTACTATTCTGCACCCTTAAGAGTTCAGGGTACTAGAGGACCCACCCGGTTAAACAAATTCAGGGTAGTAATATGCATTTTGGCCTTTGAAAAACTATAAAGAGATTGAATAGCTTTTACTATTTATTATGCCTTTTTAAGAAATATTATTCGTATGCTAATGTGAAATCAATGCGACATGCAAAATATATATATATATATATATATATATATATATATATATATATATATATAAGCAATAAATAATAAGTAAATGCAAGATAGAAATGAAAAGAGCAAATCAAGACATCATGATTTATAGTGGTTCGGCACGAAGCTTCCTTCCTCGCCCTACTCCACTTCCAAGTACCCAACTCGAGAGTTCGTAAAAACTATATCAACAAGCTTCCTTTCAGTGGAGAAAATACTTACAACGTCGTTTCACTTTTTTACTGATACTAAGCTAGATATCAAATCTTTTCTCAAGGCAAGACCAACCTTACTACATAATGTATTTTAAGGCCTAAAATACTAGCTGATCCTTCTACGTTAGTGTATGATGATGACAACAACTTTGGTGTATGATGGGGGAGTATAATGACATGACAATGATATACAAATTCAACAACAATGTATACAAGTAGACACTAACAGCTATAACACTTAGAAGATTGGAGATCTTCTTGTGTTCTTCACTTGAAATCAAAGTGGTAATTTGTGGATTACTTGAAATGTGTTATATAGCAAGTGGAATGATCAAAAAGTGTTTAATGAATACTAGAATGAAAGTATGCTAGAAAGAATGTACAAAATTTACTCAAGAGTCTATTGAAAATGAAATAGAAGGCCTCTATTTATAGTTGTGGCTTCTGTCTCATTTTCAGCTTTCGAGGGATTCGTGGATCCATATTTTCAGGTTCATCCGTGTAAAATACGGATTCGCGGAGTGTCTTATGACACTCCTTCGTTTGGTGTATTTAACAAGCGATTAGCCAAATCTTTCCAAAAAAGATTTCTTCTAGAAACTTAATTAATTAGGAAAGCTAGTTAAATTGTGTGGAAAGTAATTAGATTTCTTTCCCAAATTAGCTTAATCTTTTGTCTTATTAGTTATTTAAGCTTGGTTTAATTAAGAATACACTTGTTTTAGACTTGTGTAATGACATGTTTAATAAATTTGTATGCAATTGGGTTCTTTGATCATTCGACGGGCTTTATAATCACATTGTTTATACCAAGTGACTGTCGTCGGAATGGAAACTTACAACTAATAACTTAGTTACTTAAACTTTTTGCGTCGTATAAGTTTATATTAGTCATTATCAAAACTTTGAGAGACCCATAGAATATAAATAACGTTTTTACGCAATATTTGTATTAACGTAACTAAGAAATGAAAACTAAGACATGCCCTTCAATATAGTAAATAATAATAATGTTACAACAAATTGTTTTCAACTGTGGAATCATTGGATGTTTAAGGTCACTGCATCAACATAACTAGCAATACCTTCCTCTAATCTAATTCTAGAAGCCGAACGACTTAGAATTTCTCTAACGTTCTACAAAATGATCAACAGAAACCAAGCTCCTAGATATTTCATCTAGGCAATGTACCAGTGTGATAAACTCAAACTCATAAACAATGTAACCAAAATGCCAAGAACAAACGGTCTTAGAGCAATGCCAGCTGATAACGACCTGCAATGTAAAATAGGATCAACAAGTTTCAAACTCAAATTAGACTTTTAACTATTAGACAACAATAAGCACAATAAAAAAGTACATTTGAGAGTTAAAATGAAATAATGAGATTGCTAATTTTTACCTTTCGATAGCTGATTTTGTTGTGAGGCCATATCCAAAAGGGAAAAGTGGATTGTAATTTTGGTCACCAATGTTCATTGGAAGCTGGTCAACAGTTCTAAACCAAGTTCTTGAAAGTTTTCCCGTAAATTCATGGTCCCCAAAAAGGACATCAGCAACACCTTGGCCTTCAGTCCCGGGTAACCAGGCTGCAACCAGACCGTCAATCACTGACATATATGGCTCGATCACAACCGGGCGACCAGATATGATGACCACAACACACTTTAGTTGACCACAAACATTCGTGATGACACTTGGACCGGGATCTGGAATTGTGAGATTTGAACTATCGCCAAACATCTCCGTGTAAGGATGCTCACCAACCACAACTATCGCGTATGAGAAGTTATTGGACTTGATGGCTTCAACATTGGGATTTTCCATGTAAGTGATTTCGGTGCTTGGATCAACCGCAGATTTGATTCCGTTTAGAATAGTTGTTCCTGCAGGTAATGAAGAACTCTATTAATTCACTTGCGACTTTTTACAAAAAAAAATGTGATTTTGTATTTTAAATCTTTATTTTGTACACTTGAACTGTGTTATTTTGCCATGTAATTTTGTAATGTTTGTGTGGGACGTTTGTTGTTATTTAAGTTTATTTAAGTTTCAGAACAGATGTGGAGTAACTGAATTTTCTTATAAATTTTTTAGGGCTAATTACTTAAAAAGTCATCTAACTTGTCACTTTTTGTTATTGTGTCACTAAACTTTTTTTTTTTTTTTTTTTTTTTTTTTTTTTTGTACCGAACTTTCAAATTTTGATCATTGTCTGTATTTTGTGACCATTTAACCCTTACTTTTTTCAAATTTTGAGGGGTAAAATAGTCATTTTACATGGTTGAATAGTCACAAAATACACACAATGATCGAAAATTTGAAAATTCAGTACACACAATGAGGAAAAAAAAATGTTCAGTACACACAAAGACAAAAAGTGTCAAGTTGGATGACTTTAAGTAATTAGCCCAAATTTTTTATTAACAAAGAAAAGAAATATACTTTTCACGGTGCAGATATGGCCAATGGGTCATCAGATTGAGTAACCATGCATATTTGAAAAGACTCAGATAATATTGACCCACTTACTTAAGAATAGGTTATTGGGTCAAATTCACCCTATTTCAGAAACTTAGCTATTGAAATAACATAGTTTCTGTCATCATATGTATTAAACTACTCATTCATCAAAGCAGTTAGGCAAAAAGTGTTACTAGTCAACCTAGTTTCCATTTGTATCAAAATAAAATTATCCCAACCAGTTTCCATTTGTATCTAATAGTGTCCACCATTTCGACTAGTTACAAATTTGCCCAACCCGCCCATTTTGCCACCTCTAGTGGTAAGAGATGAAATGGAAGCTTTGCCATTCTAGTACTTGGCACCCAATATTTAGGCCATACAATGAGCATACCTGTTGTGTTTCCATTCCCGCTAAATCCTTGCCATCCGATTGTCCACCCACCACATTGGTAGCCCAGATTATCAGCATGACTTCCAGCAACCAAAATCTTTGATCCCATCTTGGGTAGGGGCAGGATTGGGTCACTTACTTGTTTCCCATTCTTAAGCAGCACCAGTGATTTCCTTACCGCCTCCCTTGCTATTTCTCTGTGTGCCTATATTTCTCAAAACAGAAATAACAAACAAATAGATTAAATAAAAATTAAGTGATCGCTTAAACAAACTGAGGACATCATTGAGGTTATCTTACATGAAACATAAAAACAGAAGGCAATGGATAAATCACTGACCTGGCTTCCAACCTCGTTAACCATACTATAATCAGCAAGAGGATTCTCGAACAGACCCATGGTAAATTTGACTCGTAAAATTCGGCTAACAGCATCATCTATTCGTTCCATTGGGATAATTTTGCTCTTGACCAATAATGTAAGATCATTTATGAACTCAATGTAATTATTCGGGACCATGACCTGTTGAGAAATGTTAACGTTAACGCTAATATCAAATTGCGTAATAATTATGAAAAATGCATATATTAACACACATGTCAACATGACACACACACAAACATATAGTAACTAACCATGTCGATGCCAGCTAAGATACTAGCTTGGACAGAGTAAGTGTAGTTGGAATGAGGAGGAGAAGTAATTCGGTCAATTCCCTCCCAATCTGATATAACAAATCCCTGATAATATTTTACAATCAGCAAACTGAAAAGCCTTAAATTATTTACAATGTCGAGGTTATGAGTTGTAATTTAAATATACCTTGAAACCAAGCTTGTCCTTTAGGTATCCAGTAATAAGATCACCGTTAGCATGCATCCTTTTACCGTTCAAGCTGGAATACGACACCATGACCGTTGATACACCTTTGATGATTGAGTCATAGTAAGGAGGCATGTGGATTTTTAGCATGTCTTGTTCGCTTACTACAGTGTTGTTCTCATCAATTCCATGAGTTGTCCCACCATCTGCTACAAAGTGCTTTGCACAAGCGGCAACCTTGTCCCTAAAAACACAAAGAGAATGATGATGGGCAAATAGAACATTTTAACACAAACTGCTTTTTTAAAGAAAATATATTTAGAGGGTACATACTTTCCAGCAACATACGGGACACCTAGCCGTGATCCCTTTGGAATTTCACCTTGCAATCCTAATATAATTTCGGTCATACTTTGAACAAGTTTGGTATCCTCACCGTAACTCTCATAACACCGTCCCCATCTTGGATCTCTGCATACCTATTAAGAAATATGCAATAGTTGAGACATATAGTAACAATACATTACTGTAAATCATCATTATTAAAAGTTACTGTAATAAATATGCATACTTACAGCAATACAAGGGGCAAAAGCATATGGAATTCCAGTGGCTCTAACTTCAGAAGCGGTGGCAGAACCGATTCTCTTCACAAGATCAGGGTCTCTATAGTCCATTAAAAATTACAATAAGTTCAATCGATGAGCTAAATTATACAAACATTTGACATAATCAATGTTGCAATTACAAAAGATATATTATAGTAGAGTAGAAGAAAGTAAAAAAAACTTTGACTTGCCTGGTAGCTCCAAGGCCTATATTATGTGGAAATATGGTAGCGTTAATAACATTGTTGTGGCCATGAACGGCATCAATTCCGTAAATCATTGGGATCCCTAAACGGCTAGACAATGACCCGTTTTGGAACTCATTGACCATATTAATCCAATCAGTGACAGTTGCGTGTGGATTTGGAACACTCCCTCCACCACTTAGTAAGCTTCCTGCATTTAACAAGAACAAAAAGATCGTTCATCTAGCGTGATTATAAGGTCCATTTAATTATTACAAACTCTTTACACCACCAAAATCCTATTCACCATGCAAGCATTTTGTATGCATATAATGATGTTTATACGTGATATATTTTTATATTACCAATGTAGTAATGCTTCATGATATCAGGAGTAGCGGCAATCCTTTCAATTTGAACCATTTGACCAATTTTTTCTTCAACCGTCATTCGGCCCAAAAGATCTTTCAATCGAGCAGCAATCGGCTGTTTAGGGTCTTTGTATATAACATCATCTGCCACCGCGGCCACAGCCAAAATGGACAGTAATACGATGATCCCCAAGTATGACATTTTCAATCTAATCATATGCACTGCAACACATCAAACATACAAACAATGTGTTAGGTTACCCACTCGCCTAAATGCATAAAGCATAACACATAAGGACAACCCACCGCGTATTCAAGTCTTGATATCTTCTTTAGTTGGGTTACTCAATTTTAAACTATGATTATACTATCATTGGTAAATTAGTCAATGGAGTAAAATACAAACAAATTAGCTAGGTAGAAAACGGGTCACACACGGCTAAAGTTTTCCACAACATATTATCAAATATATTAATTACTATTAATTTCTATAAATTTATATAATTGCTTAGCTTGACCCTTGACGCATTTTGACCCGTTAACCAAAAATGTCATATTTGCTACCTGTAGCTAAAACTAAGTAAATAGAAATCTGGAAATGAAGAGCATTAACCTAAGATCAACCTCTGAAAACTACTAAGATACTCATCCATAAACAATAATATTTGTCTAATAATTTTAACCCTTTAACATATACAGTATTTGCAAACTAAATAAAGTATCATTTGCATTAATAACAATTAACAAAAAACATAAATAAATAAAAAACTAAACTAAAACCTGGAGTTGATTTTTATTTAAGCTCTTATTTCAGATTCAACTTATTTCACATTTTTCAAAAGTGTATTTTCATTTATCTTTCTTTATATTAACCTTTGCAAGCTGCAACCTTAAGTAAAAAAAAAAATGGATTGATTTAGCTTTGAGATCAAATCAAACTCTCATAATATTCATCAAAAAAAAGTGACCGTTAAAACATACTACCAAAAATGCAACTTTTTCAGTATTTTTTTTTTTTTTTTTACCGTTAAAACTTTTGTTTTTACAAAAATGGTCTATAGACATCAAGAGTATGAGTATGAGCAAGCAGTAAAAACAAAGTTTGAATATGTATATGAATGAAACAAGATCCAGTAAAAAAAAAAGAAAGAAAAAAAGCATACCAGTGTGTATGTGAAATGAAAGTGGAGAAGTGGTACTAGATGCTACAGTAGTACTGTTATGTTAAAAGCAGCTGTCCTCGATGTAAGAAGACACTGGTCTCTTTATGTCTAGTTAGTGTGGGTTTTTATTGATATTTGGACTTTTGGACCAGGAGAGACGTTGCTTCCACCTTTATTTTCACTCCACCATCCTTTTACTTTTTCAGGTTACTATTTTTGATACCAATCTTTTTAGCTACTTTTTCCCTCTTGTCAAAATTAATATGCTTAAAGGGTTTAATTAACGGTGCGTTTGGTTTAGGTATATGGAAATGAATTAATGACTATGATAGTGATTCTCATTATTTGGTTAAGAACATGATAGTTAATCGGGCAAATGGCACAAAAAGGCATCAAAGTTAGGGTCCATTTCCAATCAGGGTATCCAACTTTTTTTCTTGCATAAAAAGGTTCACAACTTTTTTTTTTGGCGGATTTGGGTTTTTTCCTAACACCCCGTTAAATAATTCGTTAAGTACAAACTTTTAAAAATTTAAAAGTTTTATAAAAACTGAAGGGTGATTTTGAAAATTTTAAAACTTTTATATACTCCTTAAAAAACGTTCATCCCCAAATTCAAAATTAGGGCAAAATTAAAATTAGGGCAAAATCCATATTAGGGCAAACTCCAAATTAGGGCAAAATAATTTCTTCCCCAAAATTAAAACATGACAAACTCATCTAATTCATCAAACTCTTCAAACTGGGTGTACTAGTAATCGAAGAAATGCAGGGTGGTGGGAAAAAGATAATTTGATGATCGTGTTTGTTCTTGTGCGAATGTGTGATGAAAGTGGTAAGTGGATTTCTTGGACTCAAAAGAACCCAGGTAGGAGGTTTTTGGGATTCTAACTATAAGGTAAACACATTTGTTGTTTTTAATGATTTGTGAAAAAACATGTTTTAACTTTATTTTTGGTTTAATAGGCAAGTAATTAATTACCTTTAGGAACACAAATTAAGGTTCAATTTTGTCAATTGTAAACTTTTCAATTTTAGGGTTTATGTATGGAGACTGATTTGGGGGGAATTTTGGGGGAAAATGAGAGACCCGTTATATTAAAAAGAAAACATAAAAGTTTCAGTTTTGGTCCTTGAAATTTTACAAATGTATCATGTTTTTTTTAACAAAAAGTTGGGTTAGTGGTTAACGGGTGTTAGAAAAAAACCCAAATCCGCCAAAAAAAAGTTGGAAACCTTTTTATGCAAGAAAAAAAGTTGGATACCCTGATTGGAAATGGACCCTAACTTTGATGCCTTTTTGTGTCATTTGCCCTAGTTAATCTATCATTCAATAGGAGGAAAGTTCAATACGAAACAATATTTATCTAAAGAACAAATGGTTAAATCTCCACCATTCAATCCTTTTAGATCTGATGGTGTAGATTAATCTTTATTAAAAAACGGAGGGGCTTTTTAGTAATTATCCAATTTTACCTAACACGCTCCCTTTCCACACTCACACACTCACACTTGTTTTTCTCTCTCATCAAACTTCCTATCTTCATCAGATCTAATTCTCAAATTCAATAATAACCACTTCTCAAATTCAAAATTTGCATTTATATAAATGCTTCGATCTATTTTTTAATTGTTAAATTTGTATATAAACACACACACACAAAAACACGTTCATTGTGTGAAAAGTTTGATCATGTTATAAACACACACACACACAAACACATTCACTGTTTGGATTAGATCTGTAACGTACGCAACGATTCCGTTACTTAAAGATGACGGATATGTGGATTTCAATTTGATATTGTCATCTTTTTTGTTTGTTTACTTTGTAAGAAATAATCGGGGGATAGGGATTTGATCGAAGATGGAGGTGATAAATTGGACACACTGAGCAAGTTTTTGGTGGTGAAAACCAATAGACAAAAGAAAAGGTAATAAAGGGGTATTTGTTAAGGGATAAGTAGGTAGAGATATTATAAAGATCAATGAATGGCTCTGCCCTACCTAGGGCTGAGCAAACGGACCGGATGGACCGGACCGACCGACAAAACCGACCGGACCGGACCGACCACATTCGGTCCGGTCCTCGGTCTAAGCTTTTTGGCTAATTCGGTCCTCGGTCCGGTCGGTCCGGTCCGGTCCGGTCCGGACCGACCAAAAACCCGACAAAACTTGCCAAATCTTGCCTAATTGGACCGTGATCACCCTTAGCCCTACCATTTCTTCATTTGACTGATCACAAAAGATATCATATTTTAAACTTGTTTACTAGACCTTCATTTGATTAGGATTGTTAGATTGTTTATCAAACTATAAGTTGCATAAACTTGTTAAGGTACATGAATTTTAGATTTTGTTTGTTGTCAAATTTTTTTTGGTACTTTGTATAAAAAAGAAGTTTGATACTTTAATATTGTTGGGTATAAGTTTTACTTCTTCGATAGTAATGTAATGTGAGATGATTGGATTAATGTAATTGTCACTGCAAATTCATAAAAAAAAATACTCCTTTGTGATTTCATACAGAATCCCATGGGATTCACAATGAATCTCATGGGATTCATAATGAATCCCTTGTGATTTCATACAGAATCCCATGGGATTCGCAATGAATCCCATGGGATTCACAATGAATCCCATCGGATTCATACTGAATCCTTTGTGATTTATCGTCTTTTTACGAATCCCGTGGGATTTCTTTACGAATCCCGTGGGATTATTCTGGACGAAAATTTTAAAAAAAAATCGTCTTTTTACGAATCCCATGGGATTTTTAAGAATCCCATGGGATTTTTAGGAATACCATGGGATTTTTCTGGACGAAAATTTTGAAAAAAAAATAATCTTTTTACGAATCCTGTGGGATTTCTTTACGAATCCCGTTGGATTTTTCTCGACGGAAATTTTGAAAAAAAAATTGTCTTTTTACGAATCCCATGGGATTTTTACGAATCCCGTGGGATTTTTCTGGACGGAAATTTTGAAAAAAAATCGTATTTTTACGAATCCCATGGGATTTTTTACGAATCCTGTGGGATTTTTCTGGACGGAATTTTGAAAAAAAAGTTTGTCGAAAGTATATAACAATGCATATCTATAGAAAGATAATTTTTTTCTTGTCGCGATGGTGTATTTTTCGTAGCTTGAAGATTTACCGTTTGCAAGATATGTTGTTTTAAAAAAAAAGGTGGAAATTGGGTTTTTATATTAAATGAGCTAAAATGCTAATTTTGCCCTCCCATTGTTATTTTTTGATTTGATCTTAGCCATTAGATGAAAAGTGGATGGATGGTTGAGATTGGCTTATTTGTTTTTTAAGTGATACTTGTTTTGCATAGATCTTACCTCCATTCAAATAGTCATAGAACCATTCCGCTCAAATGTGATGACTTTTACAAGCCATTCATATGGGTCCCTCATAATCTTTTATTTCCACCACTAATATTCATTCACTTCTTACTCTATTTTAAATATTACATATATATGTGGGCCCATATTATTTTTTTGCAGGGTAAATTGCAAAAATGGTCCTTAACGTTCCACAAATCAGCAAAAACGGGACCGAGATAAAAAGTAGCGCAAAAAAAGACACCAACGTTCTACATTTTTGCAAAATCGCCACCGAGAGGCCTTTTTGCCTAACTTCCGTTAGTTTTCCCGTCAGTCAAGGGTATAATCGCATGAAATGACAAATATACCCCTTTAACTTCAGAGACAACCCTAATTGTTGCCGCCAAATCTTTACCAGTGCATTTTCCTATTCACTGCCTTTGAACGATACGTATAGATCCGTATAGTTTCGGTTAGATTACATCGATCATCCGTGCCTTTGAACGATACGGTAAGACACAGTGCATTTTCCTCTTTAATTTCCCTCCTGTTTTGTGAGTTTTGTTTTTTTTTTTATTTTTTTGTTAAAAGGTGTATTTGTTGTTAATGTTATGGACTTACAATTGTAGGTGGTCAGATGGGAAATGTGAAAGTAGTAGAGGTAGATAATGAAACAGAAGAACAGAGTGGCGGGAGTGATTCAGAGGATTAGGACTATAATCAAAATGATGATGAAGTGTTTGATGACGATGATCAGGTAATTCAAGATGTTCCCGTAACTAAGTCTGATTTGCTATGCCATAAAGCCTGTGAAATTCAATCAGGTATACATGTTTTTACCAAACATTATGCACTGCTTAGAGAGTATGCCCAAGAGTTGGTTAATCAAAATCCAGGGACTACTGTTAGGATTGATGTACATATAGAACCAAATCCAGCGAGTTCAACAAGAACTTTTAAAAGGGTGTATGTGTGTTTGGGAGCTATGAAACAAGGTTTTAAAGCTTGTGGCAGAGAATTCTTAGGATTAGATGGATTCTCCATGTCAGGTCCTTTTCCAGGTCAATTACTAACAGCCGTTGGGATTGATGCAAACAATGGGATTTATCCAGTAGCATATGCTGTAGTTGATGCACAAAATAAGGCAACTTGGTGTTGGTTTTTGAAACTACTAGGAGAGGATCTTGGGATAGAAACCAACTGCAAGTTCACTTTCATTTCTGATAGGCAAAAGGTGCACATTTATATTCTATAATTAATCATGTGTTTTATGCACAATGAGAACATGTAAAGTTTTAACACCTATGTGGAGGTTGATGTTGTTGTTTAACTTTAACTATTGATATCATGTTGTACAAAATGTGCGATTTAGTAGCACATAATGAGCGTTGATGAAGTTAAAATATACTCCGTAAAGTTTTTTAAAAATGTTTTCCCGGATATCCGTATATAAACTTTAAATAATAATTACATGAGTCGTTATAAGTACAATCGCGTATATTTATTTTCATATCACTTTAACTCGTACTTACAATTTGATATTTATATTACCGTTAACAATAATTTAACTGTATTTAATATTCAAACCCGTGTACATATAGATTAAACTTTTAATAAGATAACATGAGTTCTTACTTATATTTAACGTACATATTAAAAAGATATTTTTATAGATGAAAGTTTAAACTAATATTTATTTTAAAAGTATTTAACGTATATTAAAACTAATTTGTACATTCATAAAATTTTGTAAATTTAATGGATGGAAGTCTCAAACCAATACTAATACTCATATAATTGTAAACAAAGTGCATATTATAAAGTGTAGGAGGTATAAAGTGTAAGGGGTTATTTGTTTATTATTTAAAGTTATTAAAAAATATGGAGACTTATAATGTTACACTTAACTCCATATAATATATGTAAAATTAAAATTCAACCACTGATGTTTTATTAATTACCTCCTCTTTTTTTAAGTTTTTATATTCATAAATTTGACACATATATTTTTATGTGTTTTTTTTCCTTAATCAAATTCTCCACCAAATTTATTAAAGTTTGACCAAATTAATTCAATTTTGACTTTTTATTGGCCAATCATATTGCTCGATTTCGCCTATGTGTCAAAATCGAGGATTCGATTTCCTATTGGTCCATTTTTTTTTCTACTGAAGATTGTTCTGTCAAGAAAAAACTCCCGAAATGATGTAACAACTAACTTGGACTGTGAATTCTATTTTTTTTAAATGTTTTTTTAACATAACTTTATCTAAAAACATTTTAATCGTTTTCCCTATCCAAGGTTTTTTAGAAGTGTAGTTTATTGATCATCATTATAAATTCAAGCCAATACTTGCCGGGCACCAGTGCAAAGATGGCCCAATAAATGAATTTATGTTCAATAAAAAGAAGAATTAGTGTGAAGCAGGTTTATTTTTTCCCATGTAGAACTAGTTATAATACCACGTGCAGCGCACGGGGTTTTTCAAGAAAATTTAATTATATAGGTATTATCGTTTAAAAACAGAAATCTTATGCATTTTTAAAAAAGTTAGAGCATCCAATATGTGGGCGAAAGTAAGAAAAAATAGTTAAGGCAGAAATTGTAAATATATAACTGTGGCATCGACCTTGTATTGGATTATTGAGCGTGTCTCCTTATAATGTTATTGATTCTTTGAGCGTGTCTCCTCAATAATATTATGGGTCAAAGGTTCTTTGATCACATGGTTTACACATAAATAAATTATTTAAAAATTTTTGTTTATGTATATGGACATATAATGAATTTAACGTAAAAATGTGATATAAGTAGGGAAAAAGTTGATAAATACATAACGTAACTTTCAAATAAGCTCATTATTGAGTTTAAAGTATAAACGGTCGTAGTATAGAGATAACGTGCATATGTTTGTTGCAAACGGTCGTTAAATAACCAAATAGAAATCGAAAACGGTTATGTATTATGACAATAAGTAAAGTTCATAGAGCATAATGAGTTATTTTGCAAAAGTACGTTATGTATTGATAACTTTTTCCATAATAAGTACAACTAATAAGTATGCCATGAAGTTTTTCATTATGTATTAATATCAATTAATATTTTGTAAAAAATTTTATTGGATGAAAGATATTAATTTTTTTAGGCTGACATAGATATTAATGTGGAGGTTACAATGTTGTTTTTAACTTTAAGCTATTGATACATGTTGTACAAATGTGCGATTTAGTAGACATAATGAGCGTTGATAGAAAGTTAAAATATACTCCGTAAAGTTTTTAAAAAATGTTTCCCGGATATCGTATATAAACTTTAAATAAATAATTACTGAGTCGTTATATCAGTACAATCGCGTATATTTATTTTCAATCACTTAACTCGTACTTACAATTTGATATTTATATACCGTTAACAATAATTTAACTGTATTTTAATATTCAAACCCCGTGTAAATATAGATTAACTTTTAATAAGATAACAATGAGTTTCTTACTTATATTTAAGTACTCTTAAAGATATTTTGTGGTTTACTATTTTTTTTTTTTTTTTTAAAAGGTTTTCGTATATTAACTATTTGTACATCATAAAAATTTGTTAAATTTAATGGATGGAGTTCCAAACCAATTACTGAAATCACTCATATAAATTGTAACAAGTGGCATATTATAAAAGTGTAGGAGGTATAAATGTAAGGGTTATTTGTTTATTTTAGTTAAAAAAAATATGGAGACTTATAATGTTACACCATTAACTCCATAAATATATATGTAAAATTAAAATCAACCTGATGTTTTTTTTACCTCCTCTTTTTTTAAGTTTTATATTCATAAATTTTTTGACACATATATTTTTATGTGTTTTTTTTCCTTAATCAATTCTTCCCACCAAATTTATTAAGTTTGACCAAAATTAAATTAATTTTGACTTTCTATTG
>LBNU01020539.1:6868-33214 GCA_014162995.1 Artemisia annua | reverse complement strand
CCTATATCTAAGGGGCGTTCAGTTACTAGCATCATCTCACGGTTATTACTTGCTGCTACTGCTTATTACATATGGTTGGAACGCAATTCAAGACTTTTCAAGAGAAAGAAGTCAACCGTAGCTGAAGTGGTCCAAGTAATTGTCTCAAATGTCCGGTTGAAGTTGGTCACATTTAAGTTCAAGAAACTAACTCTCCGGTCTCGTTTAATGTTGGATTCATGGAAGATTTCGAGTGCTTGTCTTATACACGAGGGAAGTGCCAGGTAAGGGTTGTACTCTTTTTCCCTACTCCAAGGTTTTTCCCTATGAGTTTTTCTTGGAAAGGGTTTTTAAGGAGGCAAACTTCCTGGGTCGCCTTGCTTCCTTCGTGCTTATGGGTGGATGCGGGACGTTCGCTTGCAGCAAGAATCTTTCTTGTTTTTATTCCTAGCTAGGTGATTTGTAATTTGGCTAGTAGTATTGTGTTTATGGCATGTCATAAGCACTAGTTTATCAAGCTGTAGCTTGAGGTTAATGTGGTAATTCAGCCACATTCCATTTGTACTTAACATTATTCATTGGTTATATATTTACCGGGGTAATCCCCTTTACNATATATAAAAAAATTATCGATCTACCTAACCTAAAAGTACATAAAGCAAGATATAATCAGCATTAAAACTGAGGTTGGAAAAAATATACATACCCTTCATGTTGAAGATTTTTTTTGTTTCCCAGGTTCACCACATACAATCCTAAAAGGCAAAAATCAAAAGTCAACCAACACCCACATAATCAAATCATCTAAGGTACACAAAACCCATAAAATTATTCAAACAAACCTCATAACGAAAAGAGAGAGATGAGATAACAGGAGAGACTAATCAGATGATTTTTTTATAAAAAGGCCATGAAAACACAACGCATGACACCAAAACATCCAACCTTATTTACGAAGAAGATGAATACACACACCGATCGGAAAACCTTGGAGAGTGTGGGACAGAAGCGGTGATACTTATCAATAACGTTTATGTAAAGTAAATACAAAAGACGATCAAGAATTGTTGAAAAACGTAGAATGCAAGCGGTGGTAGTTATCACATACATGAATATCATATATTAATGGAAACGGTGGGATGAAAATAAGAAAACGTGGATAGAATCCTAGATCAAAAACAGCCCAAGCATAAGGCCCAAATAAATAGAGTTTTTTATTCTGCCTCACCTCTTTTAGTAGTATAAGAGAATATGTTATTACTGTTTAATCATGTTAACATTTTTTTTATTGCTCCCCTTTTTACCCTTATATGGTTTTATCACCTTTTATTGCTCACCGCATGGAACCGAAATCCTTTCTATTTGACGTTAACTTAGAACCACGTACCAAAAAGTCTCCGGGAACATTAAGAATAGTGAATTACTACCTCGTACTTCATACACAGGTGATTGCTGATCATCCATGATTAATAGACTAAAAAGTATTCTTGTGTCATACAACAAAAACGGTGCCACGTTTTACTGATTCAAGATGTACAAGTCCTGAACACACACCAGACTCCAGCGTTGGTAAACACGCGATACAGTTCTATTTCTTAAGAACAATGTTTTTTGCTTCAGGTGGCCATAAATAATTGGCATTCTAGATTTCCGAGTTATTTTGACAAAATCCAACCTTCTTTTGAAACTCAAACCAAACAACTTTTCCATGACCAAATAATATGAGTGACAAAAATGCTCCCAATGAGCTTTACGCCGCGTGGGATATTGAATATTTCAATACTTGAATGTAGCATATATCCCAACTTCTATCAAAACTTTGTAATACCTCTAATAGATACAAATGGATACAGAGACAAGGCAATCATCATACCAAGTCCGGCCAAGAAAACCTCCTATCTAGTGTAAAATCCAATAGCGTTTTCCATGTGCATTTTCAAGATCGATCTTTCTTGACTCTTTTCTTTTTTCAGGTATTTATAAGCATTCACGACATACTTAGATTCCGGACCATAAAGATGACATGCCGAGGCCGCTTTGTAAGCTAGAAGTTCCACGTTCCCTGTGAAAGATGCAACATACTAACATGTCACCATGACTATAATATACGCTCAAAAAGTTGGAAGTAAAAAAATGCAATAGCTAACTACTTATGAAAAGGTAACTTTTCCAGAAAATACAGTGTTTTGGGTCAATCATCCCAAAGAATTTCAAACAGTACTAACAGGTTACCTGTTTTGTAGCATTACCCAACCGGCCCATTTTGCCACATTTGAGTTTGAGGTTCAAAAGTAACCACCAATTAATACATAAACTATTTTACCCCATATAAAAGAAGAAAAGCTACCTGAGGCAACTTCTGACGCGAGTATGGTCTGGGTGAAATGACGTGTCAACCACCATCGACAACGTAATCTCCAATTTTTTCTTGATACATTATCTTTGAACATATCAGGAACATGCTTGACACGTTCTGTGTAACTATCACCATAGCTGTTCCCACAACTTGACAATCTGTCCTCGTCGCATTGGGCAAGTCTTATAAAGCAAGAAGCGAACTCCTTCCAAATATGACTGTCTGCATATGTAGCATCTAAATGCAAAGCAATCATCTCTACCAACTTTTCTATGCTGTAATGTCCTGGATGATTACCCCAATGCAGACAAATCAGCAGACTTATAAATAAGGAACTGAGCACCAGGAGAACTAAAAGTTTACGAAAGATAAGATTTTTCATGTATGATAACTTATAAATATAGCATATTGGACAAAATACTTAGAAATTGATGTGCTTTTGTTGTTGACTATGAGATTTTAGCAGATGCACAATACACTACCATGTGCAGCAAGATTTTAAAAAATGTTACAAAGAAAAAGCTAGGCAAAACCTCCTATTGGGATGTGTCATTTTGATATTTACATAAGCAAACTGCACATAAAAAAAATTAAACCAACTGATATCTATGTCCTGTTTTGGGAAGCCACCATGTTTTCATGCAAAAAAAGGTATGACTAACTTAAGGTTTAATCGGAGGTGTTAGTAACTTTGACCATGTTGATTTTTTCTGATGTGGCAAAAGATAACCAGTTAACTTAATTAAGTACCCATATTGAGAAACTTTGAAAGTCCGAGCCTTTTCGCAAAGTGCAAATCAAGTGTTGCCCAAAGCAGAAATCAGATAAAAGTTCCTTTCCATTTTGAGCAATTTGCCTAAATCATATTGCTTAAGTATACATAAGTTTGGACTTTACATGTCAATCTATTTGATCCACTGAGAACTATTTGATCCACTTAGCAATGAAGGTATTAACAACTAGGAAAATATGACCCATCCAGATGTTGTGAAGGATTTGAGATAATATTCCGTAACATACCATCATGATGTAAGTTGATTAGCTTTGCAAGTGAGTGGCTACAAGTTGGATCCTTTTTTAATGCGTCCTCAAAGCAGATGCAAAGTTTGGTCACGTCCTCATTGGAAAAGTGCTCCAGAAGACTAGCTTTTAACCTTCATTAATAGAAGAGTGTCAAAACAAAAAACTTTAAAAATTCACAAACATCATCAACCAACTTAATGCAATAAAGCTTAATATCTACAAGTACAAGTTAATAAAGTCAGAAGAATTTGCTGAGTGTATGATCTTATATTTTTTTAACATAGTATCATCTCTTATAGTTTTTCAATCCCTAACCGATAACATATCACAAACATATATACTCGAGGTTTCGGCTCACAAAGAGATGAAGATAATTACCTAAAAGGAAGTGCGGCTTCAGAACTTCGAACAGCACTTTCCACCTCTTCTATTGCTTCCTTCACTTGATCCCCAAGAAGTAGCATCTGCCAAAACTTAAACCTCAGAGAAATTCCTTCTATATAAATTAGACAAAAGTTATAAAACGCTGCTTGCCTGTATTAAAGGAAGTAAAGCCTCAAAAGCTGGTGGAGTAGAATGAAGAGCGTTTTGTAAATGCTTCACTGCAGCCTTATAGTGATCATTTTTTATTCTCCTTTGAAGAGAGACAAAATCCTCAAATGTATTTATGCTGGAATATCTAAAAGGCAACAAGAAAGTTTCCAGATCTGTGGCAAAAAAGAGAGTTCAAGTTAAAGCCCCAAGCATTTGATGTGACAATACAATATTTCAACCAATCAACAAATACTGCATATTAGCATATAATATTATTAAGATACAAGTGAACTGATACAACCACTAGTATTATGATCATCCAAGTTTCTTATTTATTATTCTAATTGTGAAGACTATTGATGGATGGGCTTTTATTCTTATTGGGTAAGTGTCAATTTAGATAGGTAGTATACCATTTTGAATTGTGCCATGAGCTCACATTATTTAACTAAACTAAAATCCCCCATAAAGATTAAAACTCACCACGGGCATAAAATACAGAGCCAAATCGCTTGTTCCCAGTGTGAGGAAACCGCAATACGGCACCACTTTGATCACTCTCAACAGAGTTCATATGTATATCCTCATACTCTGGTATTTCTCTTTTCAGGTCATAGTCGACCTCTATTTTGACTTTTGCAACTCGGTCAACAACTTCGTCAGGATCAATTACTTTGCCAAATCTAATGGAGGTGTTTGAATCCGGTTGAGAGTAATGACCAGAATCTTGCACTTCAACAGCACTTTGACCGTTTGACTGATCGATTGACATGATTTTTTGGGGCCCAGACATTCCTGACTGAGTGGGACTACTTGACTCAAGTGAATCCTGTAATTGCATTTCTTTCTGGATAGAATTGTACCATAGTTGAGAAAAGGTTAACCCAGCAACCAAGCTTGCTTTGGGGTCGCTTGTCATATTACCCTCTTGCAAAAGGCTATAGAACACAATTTAATATGATTAGAATTCAGCTTATATGTATCAGATATAACATAACAAAAGGTAGCAGGATAACATAATGTTGTTGATCGTTAAAAAGCCTTTGGTTTACTTTCTCAGTCTGCAATTTGTTTTGGGGTTATATCTCATGTTTTCAGAATATCACAATTAAGTAGGCATATTCCCAATTTACTATCAATTGCTTTAAACATGTTCCTTTTCTCTAAAGGAAAACTAACAGAACACTTTATTAACGATCAGCTACATGTAATACTACTTTGAAACAAGTATATTAACAGCATATGAAGCTAACATGCAAACCTTAAAACAGCCTGGTATGCCCCGTCATTATTGCCTCGTGAAAGACAGAAAAGAATGTATTCGAGCTGTACATCAAAACTACCCTGCCAAAAATCCAAACTTCATTAAATACCAAGACATTTTCAAGTTTTAGAAGTCCTATTTTTATACAGAATATCAACTTAAGTTTCTTGTAGAAATAGAGTACTATATGATGTAAAAAAAAAAATGCAAGATTCGATCTAATATTAAAGCAGTACAAACTTTAGGCTTTTTCATGCATGATTTACATTATATAACTAGATGGCCATAATGCAAACAGATACAACGCATACCAGATACATGAACATGGATGCCTGATAAACATAAAGGCATAACGCATATTTATAAATCATATAAAAAGCATGGATCTAGACGATACCTTTATTGGTGATCGCTTACTTTTAGTAACCGCATAATCCTTTTTCATCCATATTTCGTAAACCTGCTGGATTTTTCTTGGTTTCACTTTTGCAACTCCCATATGCTCTAAAAGCTTCAATGTAGCCTATATTGCAAGTGTATAACCAGTGAGTTAGTTGAATGTCTATATGGGAGTGTCACTGTGTCAGTTATACAAAAAATGGAAGACTGTGTTCCCCGAATGATTGTCCATAATACATATGCAATGTCTGAAGAACAATTTCTCATTCCTTTAGTTAGCCACCAGAAACATACTAAATTTAGTGTGTCGTCATGAACCTCAAATATGAATAAAAAAAACCAAATGACCAACATTAAAAAACGCAAACTTAGAGATAAATACACACCCTCTCAAGATAAAAAAAATTCCTAAAATTATAGAAGCGGAGTTCAAATCTTGAGAATTTACTACAGAATTAACAATACTAGTGCTCCATGTCAAATGTGATAAGAGATTTTGTCATTCTTTGTTTACTCTCCCATTTAGGTGCATATGCGTGAATATGAACCATCCATAGGTGATTTACTATGTATACTGTTACTCTGTAAGTGGTCATGCAGCCAATGCACACATTAGTACATTACTGATGACTCTGTGTTAATCCAAATATAGATGACTATCTACCCAAGGAAAAACTTCATGAAAGGTTTGTGAAACCAATGTGTATTTGAGGTATTGTGCTTAAGGGAACTTACATTTAAAAATAAAAAGGGGTATTTGGACCTCCAAAAAGTAATGGAAGCACTGCGTCAATAACTCAATATTACTCTTTAGACATTTATATAATATTGCCCTTCTTTAGGTGGAAGCACAGTACAATACCCAAAAATACAAATTGGCCTAAAGTACATTACGCTTGCTCGCAATTTTCGTTTACAAAGATACTATAACCATGGCTCTTAATTAATTTATCTAAAAATGTTGCTGCTAAAGTTGCGTTATTCGAGCCACAATAGCACTTCCAAACAATCTAAGGAACATAACAGACATAGAAACCACTGATATTACGACTTTATTAGTTGATTAGCTCAAAAAGTATCCCTAATTTCCAAGAGCATGCACTCTTAGCATATAGTCCATAAGCATCAAAATACTATTATCGCATTGTGTTTAGCTAAAGCTTATTATCTTTCATAATGACCTACGCAGTCCAAATAAGCAATCCCAAACACCTCTGATGTTACGTGTTGGCTACTTCATAAGTTCAAAATGCATCTCTAATTTCCAAAACCATGCATCCTCACTATGTTTCCCCAACAGTAAGCCTATTGATACACACTCCTTAATCTAGTTCGTTACACTAACTAAAATAATTTAAACTGTATCGATCACTTAATAGTTGATACACAGTTTTATCGGCATACAAAGTCCCGTTCTATATACTAACTAAATCAACATAAACAATAATTCACTATATTAAACCTACTGAGACATAGTTTAACAATCTGTAACGTCGTCTTATATATACTAATTCAATTAGACTACGTTTACCTATAATTTGATACATACTTCCAGGGCCGTCCTCGAGGGTGGGTGAATTGGGTGACCGCCCAGGGCCTTCATTTTTGGCCCCAAAATTTATATTCAATGTATAAATTTATAAATAATTTTAATAATTTATATAATTATGAATAAACACAAAGTTTAAGTCCATCAAATAAGCTTACACAAACACCCCCGAAAACTAAATCAAACTATTTCGCAGTAGTAGGCCTATTGATACATAGTTTAAGTCAGTATGCAAACTCCTGTTCTAGATACTATTTAAACTAAACTAAACTGTGTCCTCAGCACATTTGGCAGTATTTGGCCTGTTGATACATAATTTAACACTAGGTAAACTCCTAATCTATATAAGGAGTGCTAATCTAATCAAACTACACTACATCTATAATTTGATAGATAGTTTAACAGCACTTGAAGTCACTTTCTACATACTAATTATATTATAGTAAACAAGTACTTCGCAATAGCAGTCAAATTAAAACATAGCCTAACGATACGCAAACTCCTGTTTTACATACTAATTGAACAAAATCAAACTATATTTCAGCATTTCGCAACATTACGCCTACTAATACATGGTTTAACAGTATATAAAGTCATATCCTACAACCTACATACTGATTAGCTTAAACTAAACTCCAACAGTAAGCCTATTAATACACAATTCAACACTATGTTAAATACCAATTCAATTACAATATAACAAATAACCATACCTAGCATTTACACCTATTTGACAACAAACCGTTATCTCGACACGTTCCTTGCAACAACACAATCAACGCACCAGTTTGTAAAGTCATCTTCTATATCTTCTACTTACAGCATTTCGCAATAGTAGTCCTATTATACATAGCCTAAACAATACTTTCAGCATTTCACAACAGTAGGCCAACTAACACATCGTTTAACAGTATATGAAGCCATATATATACTGCAAGCGCCATACTAATAAACCTAAACTAAATTAAACTAAAATATTACAGTAAACCTATACATACACAATTCAACAACGCAAACCTAATCCTATACACTAATTCAACTAAATTTCACGGCCAACCTGACACATAGTTATAGTTTTATAGCATTCTAATTAAACTAAACCATCTACTCTCTTTAGGTACCGTATGTATAATTAGATTCTAGATAAGTGAAACTGCGTGTATAACTAGTTAAAAAAAACAGGTAAATAACATAAATAACACGAATAACCGTACCATATTTCAGCATTTCGCAACACTACACCTACTAATACATCTTTTAACAGCAAAACTATTACTCGTAATACACAATTCAACAACGTAAACCTAATCCTATACACTAATTCAACTTATCTAAACTACAGTTCTCTGTCTACTGATACATATACTCACTAATTTCGCAACAGGATCTATAACACAATTTGTAACCGTACCGAATATTTACGCCTATTCGACAACAAACCGCCATCTCGCCTAGTCGCTTTCAACAAAACACTCAACACACCAGACAACTCATCCCAGTTCTGACTCCTCACCAGCTGCCTAAACAAATACCGAAGCCTATCTCTATGCTCTGACCTTAAGCTCCGTCCTATTTGTCCTTTTAAAGTGTAGGAGGGCTTTGTGATTGATAGTATTACTCCTTTTATGTTTCTTTGCTTCTTTGATGACGTGGCGATGACGTCATCGGTTTGTTTTTTTGATTTTTTGGTTTTGGTTGATTTGAGTTTGGTGTTGGCGAGGGCTTGTTCGAGTTTTTGTTCTTGTTCTTCGTTGAATTCGAATGAGACGTCGTCGTTTTGGTCGTCCATTTGGGGAGGGTTTAATTGAAGAGACGGTGATGAAGGGTTTTTTAGTTTCTTTATTTAAAAAGTTTGTTGCTGAAGTACAAATACAAGATGGCCCAAGTGTAATATGATACTTATTAGATCCTGTCCAGTTTTGGGCCTGGCAAAATAGACAGAAAGAAAAATAGTAAGGAGGGTGTTAATCGGTTCGGTTATCGGGTTGTTTGGTTTATTTGGTTTGGTTAGTTTGGTTAAAAGTTTATTCTGGGCAAGATCGTAAAATGAACCGGGAATAAACCGAATTACACATTTTTAATTATTTATTAATGTTGGGAATAAAGCTAACAGTTACCACTGATAGGCTTGTGGAAGACACTGCTGAAGAATGCACTGGCAGTGGAAACTCATTACCATTGCTAGTATATATAGTTACCACTGCTTATTAGATAACTGATGTATTCGTGTATAGATAAGTATAGAATAGATCTTGTGTATATTCTATTTAGATAGCTTAATACTTATCTTGTAAAGGACTCCTTGCTCTATAAAAGGAGATCCTAGGTCATTGTCTAAGGTACGAAATACCCTAGAGAGCTTCAAGGTGTAACCCTAGTGATAGCTAAGATCACTCGTATTATTATCATTAATAATACTGAAGCTTTGTGTTACATACAACTATACTCACTCACAATACATCATATAAACTGTCTTCTAAGTATTGTTAAGTAAATTCCGCGTGCTTAATAATATTACTCAAAGTATCAACAACACAAGGTGTGTGTTTAGATCCATCAAGTGGTATCAGATCCAGGTTCTGATACTTTGATTTAGAAGATCCAAGAAGAAGCTTAACTCATTCACTCAAAGATGGAGATGGAAAACAATCAGTCAAACTCTTCTGTTCCAAGACTTCCCAAACTCAAACTTAATGAGTTTGAGATGTGTAGGATCATGATAGAGCAATACTTTCTCATGTCAGATTATGCTTTGTGGGAAATCATCTTAAATGGTGATTCCTTCAAGCCTCAACAAAAGACTGAGAAGATTGGAGACAAAGATGTTATAACAGTTTCTGTGCCTACTACAACAGATGAAAGGACCCAAAGAAAGAATGATCTGAAGGCCAGAAGTTCATTACTCATGACTCTTCCAAAAGATCAAATAATAGCATTCACAAAGTTCAAAACAACAAAAGAACTTTTTGAAGAGATCTGTTC
This sequence comes from Artemisia annua, assembly GCA_014162995.1. NCBI lineage: Eukaryota > Viridiplantae > Streptophyta > Magnoliopsida > Asterales > Asteraceae > Artemisia > Artemisia annua. The sequence goes on along the minus strand of LBNU01020539.1, from coordinate 23,128 downwards.
AGTGTTTGGTGGCAATGATGCTACTAAGAAGACACAAAAGACATTGTTGAAGCAAAGCTATGAAAATTTCTCTGCTTCAAGCAATGAATCTCTTGACAGCATGTTAAGATCGTTTATAGCTCGAGGTTTGTTATTGACTGTGTTTGGAATTGAGNATGGATTCCTTATGAAACCTTGGAGAAATGGTTGAAATGGTGATGTTAGGGAACCCATGACACCCTAAGAAGGTGTATGGTAGATTAAGGGATGAGTTGATGTTGTTAGTAGTGGATTTGGACATGTACAAACTAGGAAAAATCATTTTTGGAACTATATGTAAACCTACTGTCCTCATTTTCAAAATTGGAAAAATTCAGTGAGTTTTGGTAAATTTTGGACCCAAGATATAGAAAATACATTCTTAGACGAAACTATGGCTTTTTGAATCGCTAAAAACGGACTTATAACGAAGGAGTTATGCCAAAAACAAAATGCTACTAGACTTATACATTTTCCGGAAATTGTTTGCTGATGTACGAATTTACTTGGCCAAAAACGAGCCTTAGACCTTTTCAAAACTTGCCAAACTATTGAAAATATGTTAGTATACCTTTTTACCTTTACGGGGATATAAAGAACTCGAAAATCGGCCTTATAACGAATTAGTTATGATTTTTCGAAAGTTATTATTTTTACTAATAGACCACCAGCACTTTACTCAGAAATTTTCTAAGTATACCCAGAAACACTCATGTTGAGAACCATTTTCCCGTCAATTGACTCAGTTCTGGAGTTTTGGACTTCAAGGAACAAAAGTTAGAGCACCTGGCCTAGTTTTCAAATCAAAAAGCCGTTTGTCATTTGGACTTAAAATGAGAAATCTACAGCTATCCAAACATTCTTAAAAACTGCCCAGAAATGGCAGTTTTAGCCTAAAACACCATACTTTTCGACCATTTATCATAAAATCTAGACACTATGAGCAAAATTTCACTCCTGAACATATTTAGGGTTGGTGCTAGGCTTTCCAGAAATACCAATTTTATTTCCTAACTCTCAATATTCACTGATTTACAACTAGTTTTCCGAAGCCATTTTTAGCCGTATTTCAAAAATTGTCTTAAGTGTTGTACTTTACGTCTAAAACCTATATTTCACTATTATTCACTATATAACTATTGTATAACATTATTAGACTATATGAACATGTACTATACATTATGACCTTATACGAAGATGTAAATTATATTTTCGACAACAATATATATTTTGAATACAAAACGAGTGGTATAGATTATAAGTGCAAGTGCATACATGAACCCATTTCATAATCTAAAGTAGATTACATGCATTCATTTTAGGTTGCGGCTAGGAGTTGCACCTCATTACTTCTGTTCATACATTCCAGATTGTACCATCACTTGAGGTGAGTTTTCATAGCCCCGTTTTCAATTAATTATTTCATTTCAAATCCCACGNGTTCAAACTCGGAGTCGAATAATGAGATTACGTAGAGAAGCATAACTCTGCGAGTGTAAGCCGGTATACCGTAGGATTCTTATAAGCCAGTATACGGTAAGATCATCACAAGTTGGTGTATTTGTGTATAAGATAGTAAGGAAGAGGCATAGTGCTGTGACAGGTAGTGTACGTACGTATAAGTATATAGAAAATACTTATAGTGAATAGCGTAAATCATGTAAATTATAAGCTATTAGATATCAAAGTATAAGACATAGTTATCTCACGTAGATCATTAAGTAAAACATCACGTAAGGCAGTGGCTTGGCAGGCAGGCATGTGGTAGTCACAGGGTTAAGTTTTTGTAATAGTAGTTATAGTCTGGGTTTTGGTAAATACCCAGTTCTCTATAACCAAGGCTCTGATACCAATCTGTAACACCCCCAGAAATGGGTCGCAGCGGAAGATGATGTCGTTGGGGTGCTACTACATTGGTACCACAAAACACAGAGTAAAGAGAACGGATTTACCGTATCCATTAAAATGAAATTTCATAATCAAAAGTATCTTGTTTTACATCTTTCAAATTAAATGCGGAAATGAGGCCCATAAAAGAAAGTAAGCGGTCCCAAATAAATATCACAGTAGTCTATGACCTTGCCATGCCATTTGCCAAGTGCCACCAAAGATAGATTATTGCCTTAGGAACCTGAAAATACATGCTAAAAGGTCAGCTTTAAGCTGGTGAGTTCATAGGTTTAATATAAAACAATAAAGTTGGAACACCAGCAAAGCATATGAGAAATTCATCTAAAATAATGTCATACAAAAGTTAGGGAAAATATTTTGCTTGCGCTAAGTTTATGACACCGAAACCTGTAGGTGTCTACGCACCCAAGCAATGTAGGCAACCAAGTACCCAAGTAATGTAGGCGACTACGCACCCAAGCAATGTAGGCACCAAAATACCCAAGTAATGTAGGCGACTACGCACCCAAGCAATGTAGGCAGCAAAGTACCCGTGTAATGTAGGCATCAAAGTACCCAAGTAATGTAGGCGACTACGCACCCAAGTAATGTAGGCAACAAAGTACCCAAGTAATGTAGTTACCGGTTCCTAACTTAGGCAATCTGTAAACAGTTTAAATTTATGCACCGGTGTCCATGAGTAGAGATCAAGTAGGTAATGAGTAAATCATATTGCATTCGAATAATCAAATCAATGTTAAAGCGAAGCATAAAATATTTTCGAGTAATTGAATCATGTATGAGAGCAAATTGGTGTAAAGAGTTCAAGTAAATCGAACAAGTATTTTAAGTAATCAACCATGTGTTTAAATAAGGTGAGTAATGAGTTTAAGTAAAACGAGCATGTATCTCCCCCAAAGAGTTTATAAAGTAATTAAACAAGTAAAAGTGGGGCTATGACTCACCGTAAGCAATCAATGTAAATCAAGGATATCGTGAAGCGAAATGAGTTTTCAAGCGTGAAAAACTCTACGGCAACCTAAAAATATATAAGTCGTCTTAGACAAATGTGATGTGCAATGTATGCATTTTATAAAATAGTATATCACCCGTATATGTTTGCAAAATGGTTTAGTAGAGAAATTATAGTTTTGCCGAAGTATATTGTTAATAGATACGTAACATATTTCATAATATTACTCCAAGTATTTCCCGTATTTGTTAATAATTTCCTTACAAAAATTCCAACTCGTTATTAAAGTATTCATATAGTGCTACAACTTTTATGTAAGTCATTTGGGCTCATTTTGACGTTAAGACTTCGAGAAATGACTTCAAAGTTTAAAAATCAGCATTATTTAGTCTATATGAAAAGCTGTCAAATAAATATGTTTCGTCAAATTTCAAAACCTTATAACTTATTCATTTTAAATCCGTTTTTATCCGACCAAGCGTCCATGTTTTCGTTGTAAAATCTATTTTCTATTGTTTAAGTCAAAATTTATAAAATCAAACTCATCTTTCTGTATTTAACATTTTAGGACAGCCCCTAAATATACATTTCCAAAGACAAATTTCTAAACTTTCTAATATACCAATCACCTCAATGTCAACGCCAAGACTATTCCTATTCCTTCCACTAATTTCCTCCTAATAATTTACAAACCATTCGACCCATACATAGTAAAAGTCGAGTTTTTACATGAATTAAATAATTACACATGTATTTATTTAATTGACATATCTACTAGTTTATTTACATAAACTATAGTTTCAACACATAAGTTAAATAAAAATGCTGAAATAATTAAGTACACAATATTTGTAAGATTATATTTGTTAAAATATAATAACTAGTGTTTAACCATTAAAAATGTGCAAACATGTTATTGGTGATATCTTTAGCATTAAATCAAAGAACTAAGTATATGTAACTTTGTAAAATGCATAAATAAAAGTATTGATAATGGTTTTTGAATCTTACTTGAAATTGATAGTGAGATGTGAGGAGTAAGAACACTAATGTACCCAAGTAATACTCCAAAAATCCTTGCTACTAATTAGTATACCCAATATGCTAATAGTAAGCACTTAGATTTAGCAAAACACAAATTTCTCCCTTGATTCTTGCTTGGCCGAATTTAGTAGAGAGAAAAGAGTGAGTTTGTGTTTTTCTTTGTGTAAAGTAAATACTAGAGATCCTCCTTTTATAGCATGCCAAGGTAATGCATTTTAAATAGTTTAATGAGCTAATGTATAAAAAAATATATATTAGGGGTGCTTGTTTGTGCTTCATCAGTCGAAGAAAAGAAGGAGTAGAGAGATTGCATCCTCATTTAAATTGTTACCCCATGGTTCATTTTCAAATTTTAAGTCAAAGTCAATATAGGTATGGTCCAAGTAGGGGACAAAAGGGTGGCTAAGGGATTAAATAGGGTGACGCTTTGGTCTTTTGTTAGCCGAAACCATGGGGAAAAAATGGTCAATGTCTAATTCTTGGTCAAGTAAGTACACAACTAGCTTACTATTGATTTTAGGAGGGTGGCTAATAGTAGAAGAATAAGAAAAAGTGTGTTATTTTATGAAAAATGAATTTGTGAGCGTATTGAGTATTAAAAATAGGTATTGGATAATGATTTTGTAGTGAACGTTAACTACATAAAATCAAGTGCTCTTAATAAAGGAATTATAAGAAGTGTAAGAAAATAATATTGACACTTTTGTAGTAATTTAGGGTGTGTAAGAATATATTAAAAATAATTGTTGAGAGGGTCGGGTACATTGGGTGTTCATTAAAATTGTGAAAAGCGTTTATTAAATTAAAAATTGCAAGTAAATAAAAATGCAAACGTGTTAGCAATAAACTATGAATTGTAGTGGCAATGTACTGTAATATTGTAGACTAAATTTAGTCTAGAGTCATAATGCACAATAGGGTTATTCTTAGTTTTACGTTTATTTAACCAAATAGTTATACGTAAATTATTCTTAGGTAAGTGTGAAAATAAATAGTTTGAGTTTAGCAAAAAGTATTGACTTGTAAAATAGCGGGTTGTTATAGTCTACCACCCATAAAAGGAATCTCGTCCGCGAGATTCGGTCAGTGTTGGTCGTTTGAGTGGTGTCAATGAAGAGGTGCGGATACTTTTGACGAATCTGGTCTTCTCGTTCCCAAGTGAACTCGGGACCTCGTTGAGAATTCCAACGAACTTTGACGCTAGGAATTCGACTTTTTTTTTCAATCGTTTGACATCGCGGTTCATGGTTTCTACCGGTTCATATACAGATTTGAGTTTGTCATTTAGTTGAATTTCTTCTAGCGGAATAACGAGCGATTCTTCAGATAAACATTTCTTGAGGTTGGAAACATGGAATGTGCCGTATACACTGTTGTGCATTAGTGGGAGCTAAAGTTTGTAAGCCATTGGGTGGACTATAGCCAGGATCTTGAATGATCCAATTTATCGCGGGTTCTAGTTTTCCTCGTTTTCCAAACCGTATTACATCTTTTCATGGCGAAACCTTTAATTATAACCATGTCTCTGACTTGAAATTTCAGGGGGAGGGGGGTTTACACTTCACATCAATGTAACTCTTCCGTCGATCACGTGCAGCCTGCAACCTGTTGACTTGGAGCGTTGTTCCAAGCCCCCTGATGCGTACTAACGATCAATGTAAATGGAATGACCAAGGAAGCATACTAATAGCCAAAAGTAGATGTTAATGCAAATGAAATGAGTGATAGTCACGAGAAGTAGATTACTATACAAATGAAAGAAACTATCGAATCATAAGAACAACAAAGGAATCATGTCAAGTATAATATTTTAAGAACAAAGAATGCTAACAATGAAAGGTTACAAACGAAAAGATCAACAATAGAAAGAACATTCGTACTAGTATGAGCCAATAATCCTTGAAAGAAAGATTAAATTTCCGTACGAATAAAGAAGCAAACTGCTATTGATTAACAAAGACGAAAGAATCAATGAATCACAACAATAGTAAATAGAATCATAGGTCAAAACAAAGAATGCTTGAAAGAAGATTAGATGTACGAATGAAGAAGCAAAACGCGATTAATTTATGCAAACGAAAGGGTCAATGAATCATAACAATAGTAAATAGGTTTAGATGTCAGGAACAAAGAATGCTTAAAAGACAGATTTGACATCTGTACGAACAAAGAAACAAATGAATGAATGTGTAAAAGAAAGACAAATAATCAAAATAAACGCAAATGGAGGAGCCATAAATCATTACGATAGCAAAGAGAAGGGATAGAGAATATCATCACAAATAATTAGTTAACTTAGAGAACCAATTTGTGTCAAAATAATAATCAAGGGGGTACAAGCTGAAGACAGTAAATGGGAAAAGTATTACGTAGCTCGAATGCTAAATAAGAACAACAATAAATACAAAATATTGTAAGTTTTACGAATGTTGATTGAGGGTAATCGAGAGCAAATAATAAATGAGAAAGACAATAAGTGTCATAATTGTGAACAAGTAATAAGCGAAGAGTCAATAAGTATCACAAATGTTGATTAAGTATATCTGAGGACAACAATAAATGAGATAGAAAATAAATGTCACAAATGAGAATGAATCAATTAATAAAAAGTCAATAAGTATCAAGAATGTTGATCGAGACGGATAGAATATTCGTACCCAACCTCTTGGGCTTTACTCTGGTCTAACGAGACTGTAGGTTGGTCGTAAATGATTGTTTCTACTGGTGCGTGATGTTTCGTTTGATGCACCATGCGTGTCACCGGTATTAGGCTGGAGTGGTGAATGGATTTTCAGGTGATAGACTCTAGATGGGTGGGAGGAGTAGGCATACTAGTGGCTTTCCTCTTCGTCTTTTGAGCGGTCTTATTCGGGTAATTGAATCTTATGGTATGGTTTCGGTTTCCATAGTCTTGACCTCGAATGGCTTCATCTCTCTGTGGGGCATTAGTAAGTAAATCGGTGATGTGGGTGTTAGAGCGGTGACAAGATCTTTCATTTTGTCCTCGAAATCGAAAATTAGTATTACGTAAGGGTAAACATTGCTGTCGAGTTTTGTCATTATTTTCCTGGCGACGTGATTCTTAAAAATCGTAAGAAGTGTGGAAGAATGAGATATTATAAAACCGTTTCCCGAAAGTAGGTGTTAAAATGCGGCACGTTACAATCTGGTAGGTTAAACTCGTGTTCTGATTTATCTGACGCGTTTCTAGGCAGTTGGTTACGAAGCAACGAAGGTGCTACAAAAGTATGGTGTTACAAAAGCATAGGAAGAGTGTTCAAACTCGGAGTCGAATAATGAGATTACGTAGAGAAGCATAACTCTGCGAGTGTAAGCCGGTATACCGTAGGATTCTTATAAGCCAGTATACGGTAAGATCATCACAAGTTGGTGTATTTGTGTATAAGATAGTAAGGAAGAGGCATAGTGCTGTGACAGGTAGTGTACGTACGTATAAGTATATAGAAAATACTTATAGTGAATAGCGTAAATCATGTAAATTATAAGCTATTAGATATCAAAGTATAAGACATAGTTATCTCACGTAGATCATTAAGTAAAACATCACGTAAGGCAGTGGCTTGGCAGGCAGGCATGTGGTAGTCACAGGGTTAAGTTTTTGTAATAGTAGTTATAGTCTGGGTTTTGGTAAATACCCAGTTCTCTATAACCAAGGCTCTGATACCAATCTGTAACACCCCCAGAAATGGGTCGCAGCGGAAGATGATGTCGTTGGGGTGCTACTACATTGGTACCACAAAACACAGAGTAAAGAGAACGGATTTACCGTATCCATTAAAATGAAATTTCATAATCAAAAGTATCTTGTTTTACATCTTTCAAATTAAATGCGGAAATGAGGCCCATAAAAGAAAGTAAGCGGTCCCAAATAAATATCACAGTAGTCTATGACCTTGCCATGCCATTTGCCAAGTGCCACCAAAGATAGATTATTGCCTTAGGAACCTGAAAATACATGCTAAAAGGTCAGCTTTAAGCTGGTGAGTTCATAGGTTTAATATAAAACAATAAAGTTGGAACACCAGCAAAGCATATGAGAAATTCATCTAAAATAATGTCATACAAAAGTTAGGGAAAATATTTTGCTTGCGCTAAGTTTATGACACCGAAACCTGTAGGTGTCTACGCACCCAAGCAATGTAGGCAACCAAGTACCCAAGTAATGTAGGCGACTACGCACCCAAGCAATGTAGGCACCAAAATACCCAAGTAATGTAGGCGACTACGCACCCAAGCAATGTAGGCAGCAAAGTACCCGTGTAATGTAGGCATCAAAGTACCCAAGTAATGTAGGCGACTACGCACCCAAGTAATGTAGGCAACAAAGTACCCAAGTAATGTAGTTACCGGTTCCTAACTTAGGCAATCTGTAAACAGTTTAAATTTATGCACCGGTGTCCATGAGTAGAGATCAAGTAGGTAATGAGTAAATCATATTGCATTCGAATAATCAAATCAATGTTAAAGCGAAGCATAAAATATTTTCGAGTAATTGAATCATGTATGAGAGCAAATTGGTGTAAAGAGTTCAAGTAAATCGAACAAGTATTTTAAGTAATCAACCATGTGTTTAAATAAGGTGAGTAATGAGTTTAAGTAAAACGAGCATGTATCTCCCCCAAAGAGTTTATAAAGTAATTAAACAAGTAAAAGTGGGGCTATGACTCACCGTAAGCAATCAATGTAAATCAAGGATATCGTGAAGCGAAATGAGTTTTCAAGCGTGAAAAACTCTACGGCAACCTAAAAATATATAAGTCGTCTTAGACAAATGTGATGTGCAATGTATGCATTTTATAAAATAGTATATCACCCGTATATGTTTGCAAAATGGTTTAGTAGAGAAATTATAGTTTTGCCGAAGTATATTGTTAATAGATACGTAACATATTTCATAATATTACTCCAAGTATTTCCCGTATTTGTTAATAATTTCCTTACAAAAATTCCAACTCGTTATTAAAGTATTCATATAGTGCTACAACTTTTATGTAAGTCATTTGGGCTCATTTTGACGTTAAGACTTCGAGAAATGACTTCAAAGTTTAAAAATCAGCATTATTTAGTCTATATGAAAAGCTGTCAAATAAATATGTTTCGTCAAATTTCAAAACCTTATAACTTATTCATTTTAAATCCGTTTTTATCCGACCAAGCGTCCATGTTTTCGTTGTAAAATCTATTTTCTATTGTTTAAGTCAAAATTTATAAAATCAAACTCATCTTTCTGTATTTAACATTTTAGGACAGCCCCTAAATATACATTTCCAAAGACAAATTTCTAAACTTTCTAATATACCAATCACCTCAATGTCAACGCCAAGACTATTCCTATTCCTTCCACTAATTTCCTCCTAATAATTTACAAACCATTCGACCCATACATAGTAAAAGTCGAGTTTTTACATGAATTAAATAATTACACATGTATTTATTTAATTGACATATCTACTAGTTTATTTACATAAACTATAGTTTCAACACATAAGTTAAATAAAAATGCTGAAATAATTAAGTACACAATATTTGTAAGATTATATTTGTTAAAATATAATAACTAGTGTTTAACCATTAAAAATGTGCAAACATGTTATTGGTGATATCTTTAGCATTAAATCAAAGAACTAAGTATATGTAACTTTGTAAAATGCATAAATAAAAGTATTGATAATGGTTTTTGAATCTTACTTGAAATTGATAGTGAGATGTGAGGAGTAAGAACACTAATGTACCCAAGTAATACTCCAAAAATCCTTGCTACTAATTAGTATACCCAATATGCTAATAGTAAGCACTTAGATTTAGCAAAACACAAATTTCTCCCTTGATTCTTGCTTGGCCGAATTTAGTAGAGAGAAAAGAGTGAGTTTGTGTTTTTCTTTGTGTAAAGTAAATACTAGAGATCCTCCTTTTATAGCATGCCAAGGTAATGCATTTTAAATAGTTTAATGAGCTAATGTATAAAAAAATATATATTAGGGGTGCTTGTTTGTGCTTCATCAGTCGAAGAAAAGAAGGAGTAGAGAGATTGCATCCTCATTTAAATTGTTACCCCATGGTTCATTTTCAAATTTTAAGTCAAAGTCAATATAGGTATGGTCCAAGTAGGGGACAAAAGGGTGGCTAAGGGATTAAATAGGGTGACGCTTTGGTCTTTTGTTAGCCGAAACCATGGGGAAAAAATGGTCAATGTCTAATTCTTGGTCAAGTAAGTACACAACTAGCTTACTATTGATTTTAGGAGGGTGGCTAATAGTAGAAGAATAAGAAAAAGTGTGTTATTTTATGAAAAATGAATTTGTGAGCGTATTGAGTATTAAAAATAGGTATTGGATAATGATTTTGTAGTGAACGTTAACTACATAAAATCAAGTGCTCTTAATAAAGGAATTATAAGAAGTGTAAGAAAATAATATTGACACTTTTGTAGTAATTTAGGGTGTGTAAGAATATATTAAAAATAATTGTTGAGAGGGTCGGGTACATTGGGTGTTCATTAAAATTGTGAAAAGCGTTTATTAAATTAAAAATTGCAAGTAAATAAAAATGCAAACGTGTTAGCAATAAACTATGAATTGTAGTGGCAATGTACTGTAATATTGTAGACTAAATTTAGTCTAGAGTCATAATGCACAATAGGGTTATTCTTAGTTTTACGTTTATTTAACCAAATAGTTATACGTAAATTATTCTTAGGTAAGTGTGAAAATAAATAGTTTGAGTTTAGCAAAAAGTATTGACTTGTAAAATAGCGGGTTGTTATAGTCTACCACCCATAAAAGGAATCTCGTCCGCGAGATTCGGTCAGTGTTGGTCGTTTGAGTGGTGTCAATGAAGAGGTGCGGATACTTTTGACGAATCTGGTCTTCTCGTTCCCAAGTGAACTCGGGACCTCGTTGAGAATTCCAACGAACTTTGACGCTAGGAATTCGACTTTTTTTTTCAATCGTTTGACATCGCGGTTCATGGTTTCTACCGGTTCATATACAGATTTGAGTTTGTCATTTAGTTGAATTTCTTCTAGCGGAATAACGAGCGATTCTTCAGATAAACATTTCTTGAGGTTGGAAACATGGAATGTGCCGTATACACTGTTGTGCATTAGTGGGAGCTAAAGTTTGTAAGCCATTGGGTGGACTATAGCCAGGATCTTGAATGATCCAATTTATCGCGGGTTCTAGTTTTCCTCGTTTTCCAAACCGTATTACATCTTTTCATGGCGAAACCTTTAATTATAACCATGTCTCTGACTTGAAATTTCAGGGGGAGGGGGGTTTACACTTCACATCAATGTAACTCTTCCGTCGATCACGTGCAGCCTGCAACCTGTTGACTTGGAGCGTTGTTCCAAGCCCCCTGATGCGTACTAACGATCAATGTAAATGGAATGACCAAGGAAGCATACTAATAGCCAAAAGTAGATGTTAATGCAAATGAAATGAGTGATAGTCACGAGAAGTAGATTACTATACAAATGAAAGAAACTATCGAATCATAAGAACAACAAAGGAATCATGTCAAGTATAATATTTTAAGAACAAAGAATGCTAACAATGAAAGGTTACAAACGAAAAGATCAACAATAGAAAGAACATTCGTACTAGTATGAGCCAATAATCCTTGAAAGAAAGATTAAATTTCCGTACGAATAAAGAAGCAAACTGCTATTGATTAACAAAGACGAAAGAATCAATGAATCACAACAATAGTAAATAGAATCATAGGTCAAAACAAAGAATGCTTGAAAGAAGATTAGATGTACGAATGAAGAAGCAAAACGCGATTAATTTATGCAAACGAAAGGGTCAATGAATCATAACAATAGTAAATAGGTTTAGATGTCAGGAACAAAGAATGCTTAAAAGACAGATTTGACATCTGTACGAACAAAGAAACAAATGAATGAATGTGTAAAAGAAAGACAAATAATCAAAATAAACGCAAATGGAGGAGCCATAAATCATTACGATAGCAAAGAGAAGGGATAGAGAATATCATCACAAATAATTAGTTAACTTAGAGAACCAATTTGTGTCAAAATAATAATCAAGGGGGTACAAGCTGAAGACAGTAAATGGGAAAAGTATTACGTAGCTCGAATGCTAAATAAGAACAACAATAAATACAAAATATTGTAAGTTTTACGAATGTTGATTGAGGGTAATCGAGAGCAAATAATAAATGAGAAAGACAATAAGTGTCATAATTGTGAACAAGTAATAAGCGAAGAGTCAATAAGTATCACAAATGTTGATTAAGTATATCTGAGGACAACAATAAATGAGATAGAAAATAAATGTCACAAATGAGAATGAATCAATTAATAAAAAGTCAATAAGTATCAAGAATGTTGATCGAGACGGATAGAATATTCGTACCCAACCTCTTGGGCTTTACTCTGGTCTAACGAGACTGTAGGTTGGTCGTAAATGATTGTTTCTACTGGTGCGTGATGTTTCGTTTGATGCACCATGCGTGTCACCGGTATTAGGCTGGAGTGGTGAATGGATTTTCAGGTGATAGACTCTAGATGGGTGGGAGGAGTAGGCATACTAGTGGCTTTCCTCTTCGTCTTTTGAGCGGTCTTATAAAATGGTGTTGCTGAGAGGAGGAATAGGACACTAATAGAGGCTGCTAGAACCATGTTGGCAGATTCAAAATTGCCAATCACTTTCTGGGCTGAAGTAGTTAACACTGCTTGTTATGTGCAAAACAGGGTTTTAGTAGTGAAAACAAAGAATAAGACACCTTATGAGTTATTTAGAGGTAGACCCCCTATCCTAGATTTCATGAAACCATTTGGATGTCATGTTACTATTCTCAACACCATTGATCATCTAGGTAAATTTGAAGAGAAGTCTGATGAAGGGTACTTAGTTGGGTATTCTATGGTTAGCAAAGCTTTTAGAGTATTCAACCTTAGAACCCAAAAGAAAGAGGAAAATGTTGAGTTCCTAGAAAACAAAGTGAACAAACAGGGAAATGGTCCAGAAAAGTTGTTTGATCTTGATACTCTAACCAATACTATGAATTATGTGCCTATCTCTACAAGTACATCTTCTTATGATTTTGCAGGTTCAGAAGAGTATGTTGATTATGATGAACCAAGCAAGGATCATGAAGAGGATCAAGATGAATTCATACTACCTTTTTGGGACTATGCAGATGCAAATGATGTTTCAAAGACTGGAGATGCTCAAGATTCTAGTAGTAAAGATGCTGAAAATCCTGAAAGCAGTGGGAATTCAGATTCCACTGCTATGCCAAAAGATTCCACTGCAGCAACAGAAGTGGAAACTCCAACTCCAGTTAATGTGGAAGCTCAAGCCAATGATGTTGAAATCTCTAATATGCCAACAGAGATTACAATTCCTCAAACTCCCCATACTACAATTCATAAATCACATCCTCTTGAGAATGTGATTGGAGATGTTCAATCAGGAGTCAAGACAAGAAGGCAATCTCAATTGCCTGATATTCATGGTTTCATTACTGAAATTTATGAATCCAAAGATCATGAGGAAAAGAATGAATGTCTCTTCATGTGTTTTCTGTCACAAATGGAACCAAAGAATGCATTCAAAGCTCTTGAAGATGAAAGTTGGGTGGAAGCAATGCAAGAAGAGTTGCTCCAATTTAAAATTCAAAAGGTTTGGGTACTATGTGATTTACCCTCTGGCAAGAAGGTAATAGGTACAAAATGGGTGTTCAGAAACAAGAAGGATGAAAGAGGCCTTGTCATCAGGAACAAGGCAAGACTTGTAGCTCAAGGATACACTCAGGAGGAGGGTATTGATTATGAAGAAGTGTTTGCCCCAGTTGCAAGAATTGAAGCAATTAGGCTGTTTTTGGCCTATGCATCATTTATGGGCTTTAAAGTCTATCAAATGGATGTAAAAAGTGCTTTTCTATATGGGCAAATTGATGAGGAGGTATATGTGTCACAACCTCTAGGTTTTGAAGATCCTGACTATCCAAACAAAGTTTACAAGGTAGTTAAGGCACTTTATGGCTTGCATCAGGCTCCAAGGAAATGGTATGAAACCTTAACAACTTATCTCATTAGTCATGGGTTTCATAGAGGAAGAGTGGATCAAACTTTGTTCATCAAGAAAGACAAGAATGATATTCTGCTAGTACAAGTATATGTTGATGATATCATTTTTGGATCTACTAAGCCAGAGATGTGCAAAGAATTTGAGAAACTAATGAAGGAGGAGTTCAAGATGAGTTCCATGGGTGAACTCACTTTCTTTTTGGGACTTCAAGTACAACAAAGGCCAGATGGAATGTTCATAAATCAAGATAAATATGTGGCTGAGATACTAAGGAAGTTCAAGTTCACTGATGCAAAGTCAAGTAGCACCCCTGCAGACAAGACTACACATCTACTCTTGAAGGAAAACAGTGGTGAAGCTGTTGATGTGCACATGTATAGGTCTATGATTGGTTCTGTTGACATAAATAATGCGTAAAAACGTTATTTATATTTTTCGATATCTCTACGTTTTGACGATCACAAAATGTAAAATCATTAAACGTAAGATTACTACGTAAACAAGTATTAAGCTAGTTTATATCATTATATCCAACTTAATCACTTAAGGTATGAATAAACAAGTGCTTAATACATCTCATGATCAAAGGGGTATTTAATTAATTAATACAAAGTTTATTTAATTATATAAACATATTATATTGACAAAGGCAGAACTAAGCGGTGAAGCTTAAGAACCTCGGGTCGTAGTCCCAACGAGGGTTGAACTGATCTTAGTCGTTCAAAACCGTGAGTTATGTGATGTGAATGGGTTTAAAGATATGTTTTGGGTTTAATTACGCTACTAAACGTTATTTAAAACTTAATGAAAAGTAAAACGTGAGTAAAGAAATTAGAATGAACGAGAAAAGAAAACATAAACGTAAAAAGAAATAAAAGAAAGAAATAAAATAAATAAAGGTAAAGTAAATAAAAGAAATGAAAATAAAATAATAGTGTAAAATGTTTTTGTGGTTTTAGATTTAAATGATAAAAGAAAAGTGAAGTAAATGTTTAAAAGAAAATGAAACAAGTTAAAAGAAAATAGACTAAGTTAAAAGAAATTAAAGAAAATTCGGCAGAGTTTCGTTTAGGAATGAACCGAACGAAATTCTACTCGAAGAACGATGGAGAAAACAAAAGCCTAGCTCGGCTTGTAAAAGCAATAAGAAAAGAAGGGGAGAAAACTAGACACGACTCAAAGACTTGGACTAAAAATGAAACTGACACAAAAAGTACCAAACTCGCTACACTGGAAACCAAAGACACAAACTCGCTATGCTACCTTTGACTCCATACTCGCTACCTAAGAAACAAATGAAACTCGCTACACCAAAATCACAAACTCGCTAGACTCTTAGAACAAAAACATACTCGCTAGGCTTTAAGGACCAAACTCGCTAGGCAGTATTACAAACTCGCTAGCCTTAAGACAGCCAAACTCGCTAGGACATAAAAAAAAACTATACTCGCTATACTAAGACGCAAACTCGCTAGCCTCTAAAACAAAACCAAACTCGCTATGAGTAAAAAAAAAGGAAACTCGCTATTAAACCCTAAAAAAAATAACCATACTCGCTATTAAACCCTAAGTGACCTACTGTATATTAAAAACTTATAACGTGACTCAAAAATTTAATAAAAGGTAAATAAAACTTGTAAAAACTTAATAAATAAAACGTTAAGACACTAAAATAAGCTTGGAAATAAGCAAATAAGCCACGGCTTCTTTTGAAAGCCCTAACCCATAAGCTTTTTATGAGACTTAAATGAAAACCATGCAAAGGTGACAAGAAAATTAATAAAAACTTGTAAAGATTAAGAAAGAACTTGTAAAGATTAAGACAATAAAATGACAATAAGTAAATCAAGACATGGAAATTAAATTGACATAAACTTAAATGACAAGTAAAATAAAGCTTACATAAAATAAATGACAAGAAAATTAAAATGACATGAAATTAAAACATAAAGAAGACTAGCTTCTAAATGAAGCTTAAGGTGGGTATTTAAGGTTTCCATGGTGGAATCCTTTTACATCAAGCCCCCTCAACTCATATTGTTTATGAAATGACACATAAACTTCTATTACACTACTAAACAACTTCTAAAAAGTAAACTTAAGTCCTTGTAATCTCGAGGAATATGTTAACGAGTTTTCAAAAAGTCTTCAACGATATAAAAGTGACTACTTGCTCGAGTTTGGGAAGCTTATACATGATAATCATCTTTAATCTTCGATTAAGTATCTCTTTCATATTCACGAGCCTTTAAGTAA
>LBNU01020537.1:2816-17306 GCA_014162995.1 Artemisia annua | reverse complement strand
TTTTTTTTTAGTTTTCGCCCAGAAAAATCATATATGATTCGTAAAAATCACATATAATTTGACTTTTACAAATCACATATGATTCTTACGAATCATATGTTATTTGTAAAAATCATATATGATTCGTAAAAATCACATATGATTTGATTTTAACGAATCACATATGATTTTTACGAATCACATATGATTTTTCTGGGTGGAAATTTTGAAAAAAAAAAGTTCGTCGAAAAAAAAAAGTTCATCAAAAGTATATAACAATGCATGTCTATAGAAAGATAATTTAATTCTCGTCACGATGATAATTTTTTTTTCATGTAACAATTTACGGTTTGCGAGATATTTAATTTTTAAAACAATTGTGAAAATTTATTTTTTTATTTTGATAAAAAAAAATAAGTGGGTAAAAATGGTTCATTGATTGTATGACAAATATGAGTTATGTATTAATCTTTTTGCTTGTAGTATTATTGTCCACCTAAAACATAAAAAACGTGAAACACAAAACCATAGTGCATAATGTTTCGTTTTAACAGCCCATGCAGTCCTCCATTCATGGTTTCATGAGGTCCCACAACAATATACATGTGCTAAACGCCCTTATCACCTTTCAATAATGAAATAATCGGGTGTTGCTATTCGCACATTTGACAATTAATTTTAAAAAGTGACATGAACTTACAAGTGGGTTATCATGTCTTTATAGTGTATATTATATTCTTCTCATTTCATGTCAAAAAAAACCCTAAGGTCGACTTCTCTCTGGAGAAAAAACCGATACCCCTATACCCAAAAATTTAATCGATCTCTTCAACTTTTCNAAAAAGTAAAAAATCAGATATGATATCACATATGATATATCAAATAAAACAGAGTGTATGATATAGTATGTGATATCATATATGATACATCTAACAAAATGAAATATCACATGTGATATCACATATGATACATCAAACAAAATAACCTCGATTATAAACACATTAACCCAAGCTAAAATCATATATGATATACTTCATACCAGCTTAGATCAGCTTATACCAGGAACTTAATTTAATTAAATGCTAAATAATAAGTTGTTCAGATCATAAAACTACCTAATAATACAACTTATTCACACTAACTCTACTCTAATTCATAAGCTTATTCATATAACTCTATTCTCCTCTAATTCACAAGCTTATTCACATGAATCAGCTAAAAATGATAAAATAACAAGATGTGATGAAAATACGCTAATAAGTTAGCTTATAATTAATCACAATAAACTCAAGTCACAATAATTCATAAGCTTATTCATAACTCTCCTCTAACTTATAAGCTTATTCATACAAAATTTCATCTAATTCACACGCTTATTCATACAACTCTCATTTCCTTTAATTCATAAGCTTATTCACATGAATTAACTAAAAAAAAAGATTGGATGAATATAACAAGAAGAATATGAACCTGATGTTAACAAATTGAAAAACAAGATGATAAGATGATCGATTGATGAATCGAAGAAGATAAATACGTGTTGTTTGTGAAGATCGATCAAATCTAGATCTATTTGTGTTGTCTTGTTTTTGTATTAATGGTGTAGAGAGAAAATAATAAGACGAACAAAACACACAGGTGTGTGTGATTGAATGAAAAGTTTATTAGAAAATATCTATATATATTAGACAAAAATACCCTTCTAGTGTAAAGGGGGAATTTAATCTCATCCATTGGATGAGATGAAGATGAAGGGTGGGGATTGATCCCTTGGTATGTAGATAAAGTTTGGTCCTCAAATGATCTTTTATCATTATATATAAGTGTATATAAATGCAAAAGGCGAAAACCTTGTTTACCCAAAAAGGATGTATATAAAGATAAAAACACAAACCGGTAGAGAAGTACAATTTTAAAGTTTAGGGCATATATCGTCCTTTTTGGGGATATATCGTCCCAAATTGGTCAATGATTGGCCCAGAAACAGTCAACAAAAGTCAACCAAAGAATTGGTCAACTAAAGTCAAACTATCTAAGGCTCAATGCAATGGACCAAGGAGTATAGGAATTCCCCGGGTCGTTATGTCCCGACGAGGTGTGGAAAGGTATTTAAACGAGTTTGTAATCGGGTGATTTTGATTGGAAAGAGATTTGTGATGATTAAGCTAAGGAAATGAGATGAAAACGATTCACAAGAACTATATAAAAAAGTATTTAAACCATTAGTTTAATGATCGATGTTGTTATCATTTTTAATCAGGTGAACATTAGTAATTTATTGCGAATACAAGTTTGGGATAATGAAAAATATGATTAAACAATCAACTAATAAGTCAATATATATATATATATATATATATATATATATATATATATATATATATATATATATATATATATATATATATATATATATATATATATATATATATATATATATATATATATATACAAAAAGATAAAGCTTAAACTAAATTGTGTAACGGGTATTATGTCCCTCTAATGACTACATCACTTGAGCTTTTTAAGTCGGCACATTTCAATGTTGCAAATTAATTTCCTTATGTTGAGATTGGAATTATCTTAGTAAATAAATCTACCATATTATGTAAATAGATCCGTCAAGTTATCGTTTGAATGAGTAGTGTCTTGTCACCTTTAATGTAACCATTCTTGAACTAAGCAATACATGCTATATCATTGATGTGATAAAATAAGTAATATCATTATACATCATTTATCCCATATATATTGCTCATATTCTATCATTTTATATAAGAATAGTTACTTAAACGTTTAACTTTGTGATTCCTAGTGTTTATGAAGCAATTATGAAAAAGAAGCATATTTCGGCATCATTTGGATCAAAAATGAAGAAGTTAAAGAAATGCATCCTGAGCTGACATTCTATACGGCGCATAAGGACTATACGATACGCCGTATTATCATACTTAGACATAAAGACCATGCCTGACTTTGAAGTTGGCGTATTCCCATTTGAACACACGCCGTAGGTTAAACTTGGTCTACAGATGAAATGAGAAAGTCAAAGAATGCAATACCACATATCCAACATAAGTGGTACACCGTATATTAAAGATTTGTCTAAGATGAATCTGCATTGGAACTGAGAGGAATACGCCGTCTGAGAATTATGACATGCGCCGTATACGGCGTCTGAGGATTATGCCATGCGTCGTATACAATGGCGGAAAAAAAAGGATTATTCTGTAATATTATAAGAGTGAAGCCCACGCCAAGTCATCCAATACGCCGTATTGTGTTACAACAGTCGCCTTAAACTTGAAATCTTGTGGTCCACTGCTTTAGCTATAAACTTATGAATTTCACTTAACAATTTTATTGACGTTGGGAGCATTTGAGTCGCAAGGCATCATGAAGACTTTAATGCATATTTTTGTACCATTTGATAATGTTTGTAAACGTTTATGTAACTTAAAACTTGGGACCTCTTGTTTGTAACTCTGATGTTTATTATCGAATGTAAACTTTTTAAACATCTCACTTAGAGGTCTTTTTCTTTTACGATCTCTTTGTATTATGAATTATCACCCTTAGTTGCTTTCCACTGCTATCCTGAATTTGGGGGTGTTACAGATTGGTACCAGAGCTCTGGTTATAGAGAACTAGGTTTCTTTTAGTGCCTAGACTTAACTGCTTTATACTTTTAGACCTTTCCTTTTTATTGCCTTACACTCCCCATGCTCTTATATTTTCTGAACACTTCTTCTTATTTTCTGGAGCATCGCTGTTCTATTTATGAAAAGGCTATTTATATGAATTATTGAATTACTTTTCAACCACGTATGCTTCTTTTTCTCAAAACATTTTTATTTATTTTATATAAAGGATATTTATATGAATGTTAGACTAATTTTGGCCGCATATGCTTATTTTCAGAGCATCGTGTCGGATCCCACTTCCCCTGATCATGCGTCCGATTCACCAGAGCATTTACCAGCTTCACCTGATCATGTACCCGAATTACTCCAACAGATGCCCACAACTCCAAATCATGTGGTTGCATTGCCAGAGAATGCACCAGCATTGGATGATGTGGAGGAGGATCCCAAGATGGATGATGAGGATGAGGATCCTGAAGAGGATCTCGAGATGGATATTGAGGGGGAGGATCCTGTAGAAGATCCCAAGATGAAACACTTAGATTAGAGAGCGTATGAGTGTTTTTGTTCCCCATTATGTGAGGTATTTGGCTTTGATGTTTTAAGCGGAAGTTTTTAAACTCATATCTTCCAAGATAACTTGGGATTTATCTTTTTAAGAATGATTCTAATGAGGTCTACTTGATGGAAAGTAGAGTTTAAGTAGGGATGTTTAATAACATCAAATAGTCTTGATATTCTAGTGTCAATTTCCCCCTAAAATGCTCATTATTTGTGTAGCTTTGCATGGATATATACTCTTATCACTTATTATTCCATTTTCAAGGTATAGTTGAGCATTGGAACAAAAGAACACGGATTTGGAAAGGAAATTAACAAAGCAATACATGGACTTGCTGACTAGAAGAGAGTTACAACGTAGAGGCCGGCCTTGCACAATCTACGCCGTAACTAGCAAAATCACTAGAACACTAAAGTCAACACAACCTAAGGTTACAGTGTAACTCCATTGACTAGGTTACGCCGTAGAAATCCAAAGACTTAGCCAAATTCTTTGATCATGAAAGTTATGTTGTAACCTCATCATAGGGTTACGGCGTAGATATTAAAGAAATGTTAACGAGCGTTCTGCAGACGTAACCTGTTCTTAAGGTTAGCTCGTAGAGATTATTACATGATAAGATCATCTAGTTATATGAAGGTTACGGCATAGCCCTTTACTTAAGGTTACGACGTAACTCAGTCAAGACTATAAATACAAGCCCTAATTCTGCATTTTATTATCATTCACTCATCATATCAGAAGAAGGACGAATTAGGACTTGCTCAAGGACTAAGTTCAGCAGTTTTCGACCATTTTTCAAGGAAGAAATCATTCCGTTTCATTCATAGTTTTAGCATCCAATCAAGTATTTGTATCGAATCTGATGTTTACTTTTCATTTGATTATAAACATTGTATTTCATGCACTATTTAATATGAGAGGCTAAACACATTATGTGTTAGCCTAGTTATGAATTTATCAATGCCTTGATCTATGTTTTCATTTATTTATCGTTTATGTAGATATCTTTCTAGCATTTCATTGATCCCTGTGTTTTTTTAGCATTGAAGCTAGGGTAGTACTTATTATGATAGTTAGTATTAACCATAGAAAGCTAGCTTACTAGGCTACGTGGGATGTGGCTGGTTGCTCCAGAAACAGTCAACAAAAGTCAACCAAAGAATTGGTCAACTAAAGTCAAACTATCTAAGGCTCAATGCAATGGACCAAGGAGTATAGGAATTCCCTGGGTCGTTATGTCCCGACGAGGTGTGGAAAGGTATTTAAACGAGTTTGTAATCGGGTGATTTTGATTGGAAAGAGATTTGTGATGATTAATCTAAGGAAATGAGATGAAAACGATTCACAAGAACTATATTAACAAGCACGTGAAACTAAGTTATCTAAAAACGTTTAAAATAAAAAAAAACCGTACGTTTAAATAAACGTTAACGTACAAAAATAAAAGTGAGATGAGAGAAATAAAAGTCCTACGGGGTTACAAATAATTTTCTTACGTACTAAATGACAAAACAAAATTTTAGAAGAAATAAAATTAAAAATCTAATTAAAATTCTATTTATTATGATTTAATTACTAATTTAACTAAATTAAATTGAAATAAATACTAAAACTAATTTAATAATTCTGAAACTTTTTTGAAAATTTAGTTAAACTAAATTAAACTTAAGAAAAATAAAAACTGGGAAAATAAGCACAAGGAATAAGCTGGAAAAGCAGTTAAGTGGAATAAGCTTAAAAGAAGATTGCTACTATAAAAATAGAAAAGGGAGGGAGTAACAATGAGAAGTCCCTAGGGCGAATGGTATTGGTTGTGTGGTGTTGAGGCTTAGAGTGCAGGAGGTCAGGGGTTCGAGTCCCACCCCAGTCTTTTTATTCCAAATTTATTTATTTTTTTTATTTTCTTTCCTTTTTCTTTTACTGACTCACAATCACAACCTCAAACATAAACTCAAACTCTTTTTCTTGAAAACTGATTTTTACAAACTAACAACTTTACAACAGATTCAAGAATCAAACTTTGATTTTGTTTTCAAATTTTTGTTCAAGAAGATTTTCAAAGGTATTCAATGGGCCAAAACAAGCTGAGCTTAAGCAATGACAACAACAACAATCATAACAACAACAAAAAGCAACAACAGAAACATGGACAGCAACAACAACAAGTTTGAACAATCAACAATAGCTCAACAAGAACAACAAACAGGAACAAGAACAAAAAAATGTAGCAGCAGCAATAAGGAAACAAATAAGCTTGAATAAGCAGTTAAGCTTGCAAAAGCTCTTAACAAACTAATAAACAACAAATAATAATAACTAATAACAACAATGGAATCAATAACAACAACAATTAACACTAAGAACAGCTAAATCAAACACACACTCAGTATATACTAAGTATGAACATCAGTAGCAGACAGAAAAAGGGCCAAAAGATGGCTTATATATAAGCATTAAATAAGCAGTGAGGGGGAAAATACAAACATAAGCCTAAACTACACCTAGGGGGCTACTCAAATCAACAAAAAACACAACATTTTATCAATTAATGAACATTTTAAGATCAAAAGAAAATTGCTCAAACCCTGGGTGCAGGGGAGGTTTTCAGAAAATGGCTTAAGTTAAAGGCCAAATTAAGCAGTTTACCAAGCTTAATAAAAATCAACAAAAATCCCTAATGAACTTAAGCACTAAAATAACAATAACTCAAAAGCACAAGTTCCAATTCTTAGTATAAAATCCTACACGAAATTCCACAGTTTATTCAAAAAACTGCATTCACTAGAATTTTGACTTTTTGTTTAGAACTTGCAAATTGACTTTTGTGAACTTTGAGCTTGATTTACTTACTGATTATGTTGTTTTAACCCTAAGAGATGTTAAACTAAGTAGGTTAACCAAGTTTCAAGCCAAGATCAAGGGTATGGAATCACAAAACTCAACAGATAACAAGTATGGTGAATTCAAAAATGATTTTGACTTTTTGCAAAGAAGCAACTGGATTTTATTGCTAAAATGAGATATATGACCTAAATGTGTCCTATATCAGACAAGAACAACAACACATATGGCCTTGAACTCAGATAAACAGTCTAATCCAAACACTCCTTATGAAAAGTTAAACCAAGATTTTTGAAACTAACAACTTATTCAAGCCTTGAGATTGATTCCAGACCATGTATTAGCATAGCAGTAGATCAAATGAGCATGAACAAACACAAACTCAAGCATATATCAACTTTATTATCAATTTGCAGATTTGACTGTGAAATAATGTTTGTAGCACAAATGAGTCTCAACCAGTAACAAGGTGATATCATACAATATTATGACTCATTATCATCAAGCAAACACAAGTTTCATCAGATTACTTTAACTATTTTAGCAAAAGTGTAAAATTGGACAGAAGCTTACAAAATGAGCACTCCAGCTAAAACAAAGAAACAAGTACCCAAGAACCACCTATAGACTTCCCACGAAGTCTCTAACCCATGGCCATCCTTTATTTACCATGCTCCAGCTACCTTGATCATCAACACTGTCTTTTTGATTTTTTTTTTATATTTTTAAGTATTTTTTTTTGGGTCCTAAACTGATTTTAGAAGTTTCTAAAAGCTTTTAAAAGCTTTATAAGGAGCTTATGTGACAAATTCAGTCCATAACATCAAACAACAATAATGAGCCACGAATTCAGATTTGAAGTAAAAATGGCACAAGTTGCTATATTAACGAGAACTTGAAATTGATTGATGAAAGAGGTTCAAAATACACTAAAGATACTTAAAAATACACTTGAAAGCTTTGAATTACAATTTAAGAGAAAAAATTAACTATTCGACTAAAATTACTCTAAGTTACACTACTCCCTTCACTAAGCTCCATCTCTTTCTTCTTATAGGGCTTCATTAGGGTTTAGAGGACCCTCTGAGTGAATCCCACTTGCATTTGCAGCCATTGGATCACTTCCCATCAATCTTGACCATTCACTGCTTTGGCGCCAAAAACTTTTATAAGCAGATTGGGACATTGTTAGTGGAGTTGGTGGAGCATTAATTGTGGGAAGGTGGGTAGGTGAGGGAGGCTATGGAGGGGGAGGAAAAAGCAGAAACCATAGTGGTTTTGCTAGGGTGGTTTCATGGGGGGAGGAGAAAGGGGAAAGGTGTACTGGTTATGGTTTTTTTTATTATAATTTGAAACGTGGGAAGGGGATGGGAAGTCTGGGCTGGTTATAAATTTCTTTTGGGCCGGGTTAATCATGGGCTTGGCTGGGTTGTGATTGGGGTTTGGGTTTATAAACAAAAAGAGTCCGTTTGTTTTAGCTTAATATCACAAGGACCATTTTTGCAATTGTTCCAAATTTGAGGGCTGAAACTGAAATTATCCCCAAAGTATTACAAGGACCACTTTTGCCAACTTAGAAAACCAAAGGACCAAAAATTCCACTTTTGCACTTTTAAAACCCCAAGGACCATTTCTGTAATTTTCCCAAAGTTCAGGGACCAGAATTGCCAGTTTTCCAAATTTGCATTCAAGGACCTATTTTGATAATTTAAAATATTCCAGGGACCTTGAATGATAAAATTCCACGTTTTTGAAGTCCAGGGACTAGTTTTGCCAATTTTTTTGAAAGTTGGGGGACTGAAACTGCCAATTATGCAAACTTTGTTCGTTTTTCATTTGTTTTTAAACATTTTGCATTTGAGACACATAAAACACGATCCTTGAGTATTTTCATCATTTTGATGCATTTTTGCGTGTTTTCAGATGTTTTGCGTTTCAGATTTGACTAAAAATGATGAGTGTTTGAGCACTCATCAGTCAAACTTTAGGGACGAGACATGCACACGGGCCAAACTTTAGGGACGACACATGCACACGGGCCAAAATTTAGGGACGATCCTTGCAGTTTTGGAATGTGTGGGACGAAACATGCAAATTGGTCAAACTTTAAGGACGATTTTTGCAATTTACTCTTTTAAAGAAGATAAACACATAACTGGCATAACTAAAAAAGCATACCGTAAATGTGTGTTCATCCTCTTTTGTAACAGAAGTGTTTTCTATCCCACATAGTTCATAGAAGAAAACTATCGTTGGCTTATATGGTAAGGTTTACATTGGTTGTGCAAGTTGGTAAGTGATATCATGTTATTCTGTACATTTGTAGAACTAGTTATATTTAATTGGCTCTTACGGTGCTACAGGATACCTTATATAATTTGTTAACCTTTTTACATTACGGGATAACTTATACTCCCTCCGTCCTATATTAAATGTCCAGTTTGACTTTTTGAAGTATTTATTTATCAACTTTAACCTTAAATATTTTAGTTTATTTTATATAATACTTGATAAAAATATGAATGGATTGAGTTTTAAATGTATTTTCATTACGTATAATTATTATCAAATACTATATAACACAAGAAAAAATTTATTTAAGCTCAAAATTGAAAAATAAATATTTAAAAAGTCAAAACTGAACATTTAATATGAGACGGAGGGAGTGTAGTTTTGTTACTCCGTAATTTTTTATGTTTGTTCAAAGTGTTTTTTCTAATTTCTTCTCGGTTTGAATAAATATACCTTTAAATGTTACCAAACAAACCTTTAAAGTTCATATAAGTTGTTAACTTTTTATGTTTTTTTCGATTTTTTTTTCGTTTACAGTTTTAGCTCTCCATCCAACTACTAGCATATTTGCTTTCTCACTACTTCCGAAACTAAAATTTCAACTTGCCATGAACTCTAAACTTAGACATGAATTTATTAAGCTTTTACAATACTAGTCTCTATCTTTTCTTTACATGTTTCTTGTGGTAACATCTTTTTATTTTAAATTATTAGGAGAGTTATTTTACATACCAAACTTTTCCTACATACCAAGGGACTCATTCCCACCATTTATCTAAAACGAAATCAATGGTTGAGATTAAAAGTATTTTAATATTTCACCTATTTTTTATAATTTAAATATCTCTTAAATTGATCGTTAAGCGAAAATAATTACACAATCGCGACGAGCATTTAATTATCTTTCTATAAACGGGCACTTTGATATACATTAGACAAAAAAAATTCTCTTTTTTTACGTTTTTTTCCGTTACCGAAAAAATCACATGTGATATTAGTGTAATATCACATGTGATATGTTATATCACATGTGATATATAATATCACATGTGGTATTAGTGTAATAACACATGTGATATGTAATATCACATGTGATTTTTCGGTAACGAAAAAAAATGAAAAAAACGAGAAAAAAATTGTCGAAAGTATATCAAAGTGCCTATATGTAGAAAGATAATTAAATGCTCGTCGTAACGGTATATTTTTTTTCGCTTAACAATTAACGGTTTAAAATATATTAATATTTGAAAAAAAAATGATAAAAGTGGGTTTTTTTAATTGTTGTGATTAATCTCATCCATTAGATCAAATAATGATGAAGTGTGGAAATTAGTTTCTTGGTATATAAAAACAGTTTGTCCTCATATGATTTTAAATCTTAAATTATAAACTTCGTATTTGTTGTTTACAATTTCATCATTTATTTAAAATAATTACAGTGGTCGTCTATGAACATTTTAGTCATTTCCCCGCAATCATCTTCGACCTTGATTTTATTTCTTGAATTTACAACATACACCATTTATCTCACAAATTATAAGGCTGCAACCTTTAAATTGTTGGGTCACTCACATTAGTGTATACGGTCACATTACTATGTGCAAACAGCATTTAAATGGCCACACCAACTTTCTAAAAATGAAAGGATTTACCCGATTTAAATTTTTGTGGTAATTAGTTCAAAACCCGTGGGTTAGTTGATCAACTTTTATTCTTGTTAACTTATTAAGTTTTTCCCTAAATAGTCTTTTTATTTATGAAAATATGAAGCATCTAACTTTTGTATGCCGATATTTCATCATCTCATTATTTTTCCGCTAAAAAAGTGATCGTCTCATTAACTTTCGTAACAGTAAGTGGATCATCGAAGCAAGCGCATTAATTTTGGGGATAACGAATAAATCAATATCACTCTTTGCAGTGATTGATTGAAGCTTATGTTCTTCATCTACCTTGTTATAAAGAAGTAACAAAAAGCAAGAAATAATTGTTGTATACTTGTATGACACTTGAGATTATAACACATACTTATTTTTCAAATTACTTCATCGGTTAACTAAATCTTTACAGTGAATGAATGATTCTATTATAGCAATGCTTTGATAATATTATTTTGAGGGGGAGTATATTTTGTGTGGTAGCCAGAGCCGTCTCGTGAATTTCGAAGGCCCTGTATGATTTTTGATTTTTTTTCCTTTGATGGGGCCCTTGATTATTGAAAATGTAAATGTATCTTATATACTAAAAGCTTAAGTTGTCTTATAAATGCAAAGTGCTCACAATAAATGTTTCATGAATTGAAAGTGAAATGTAGAAGCTTCATGTGTTAGTACATTGATTTAATAGTCATGCATAAGGTAAGTACATAGAAATCGTGCACAAAAGTTTGTACGGTACTACATGTTTCAAGCCATCTCAAAACCTCAAAGAATACAAACAAAAAATGCCATGAATGCACACACCAATTAGTGGTTAGTCTTTTTACCTTCCCGTTCACGAGTTACAAATATTTTATCAACTATATAATGTGTCAAAAATCACACACAACAAACCACAACTTCCTCCACACCGCGTGCACATTGGGTTACAATTTATTATGGTGGTAAAGTAAGCATCATATCGTCTTACTTATTTAGCATATTGATTTATATTATTTTTTGTAAATTTCACGCGTGTTTTTTGTGTGTAACAATGTAGGACATAAAGATGGTAGCTTAAGAGATTTGGTAGTAACACCATCTTCTCTAATGGTTTAAGAGATCCTACACATCGTTGTCTTATCAATTAAGTGGAACATGCACGAACATTTTTACTTTGATCGAAAATGTAATATATTGATTAACTGTATTTATGTTACTAACGATCAACTATATCTATTTTTTTTTTGTAGCGCATCAAGAAGCATTAAAGAAAGAGATCGAGAAGTCACAAAAATTGTGTCAAGAACAAAACATGCAAAAGGCCAATGAACAACAACGACAAAGACAGCAACAACAACAACAACAACAACAACAACAACAACAACAACAACAACAACAACAACAACAACAACAACAAGATCAACGCCACGGCCACCGGTGGGATGAATACTTAGCATTCATATTAATAGTACGTTACAAATTAAACATGCAATATTTTACCATACGAATTATAATTTATTATACGAATTATAATTTATACTCTTGAATATACTAATCACTTTAATGTTTTATGTTTTTATAGTTTTGTTAAAAAGGAAAATTGTTTTATAGTTCGCTTTGAATAATGTAATTTATTTGAACAACGAAGTCCGTCTTTCACAAAAAAATGAGAGGTTCAAACATGAACCAAAAATTAGTCCCGAACATTACGAAAAAAACAATTAGATCCAACCTGTGTGCATCGCATGGGTCCTGAGGCAGTCCAAACCTGTGTGCATTGCACGTGGATGAATATAAAAGGTCTCTAATATTAATGTCATCGCTTCATATTTAAAATAATTTATGTAACTTATACATATTAAAAAATTACATGTGAAGAGACTATTTTCCATGTAACATCTTGAAAAAAATATCTTCACATATACTCTTTTAATGTCAATAACCTATTTTAAATGTGTGTCATGCTTAGAAATGTGATACCATCACAGCTTAGATATATAATGACAAAAATAAGTTCTAAAGATTACGATATAAAAACTTATATACAGCCCATGTGTAACTCAATAAAGTATTCTAAGTACGTATAAAGCTTAGCAAATGTGTGACACCATGAAAACTTAAATATAAAATGACGAAAATAAATGCCGAATATTACGCTATGAAAACTTCTATACAGCACATATGCATCGCACGGGCATTGTTGACTATCATAAGAAATAGTTATAACTTAGCTCAATGTATTAATATTAGTTAGTTCCAATAAAAAAAAAGAAAACATCCTGGTGTGGGTTCTCTAATCGGGACAGATGATCAGCAGCTAGGTTCTCAGCTCCTTTTTTATCACGTATAATGATATCAAATTCTTGTAGGAGGAGAACCCAACGAAGCAATCTCGGCTTTGCATCTTGTTTGCAAAGAGGTATTTTAAAGCCGAGTGGTCCGTATACAATACGCATTTGGTCAAGATTAAGTATGGCCGAAACTTTTCAAAGGCATACACCACGGCTAATAATTCTTTTTCCGTAGTGGTGTAATGCGTTTGAGCCTCGGTCATTGTTTTACTTGCATAGTGTATTGGCTGAAAATGTATGGTTTTGCGTTGCCCCAGGACTGCACCGATAGCAAAATCACTTGCATCGCACATGAGCTCAAATGGCAAGTCCCAATCGGGGGCAACAAGAATCGGTGCCTCAGTAAGCTTTTTCTTCAATGTTTTAAAAGCTTCTACGCACTCGGGGGAGAAGATAAAAGGAGCATCCTTCTCAAGGAGATGGGTCATAGGCCGGGCGATTTTGGAAAAATCTTGAATAAATCGACGATAAAAACCGGCATGACCCAAAAAACTCCTAATACCTTTGACGGTAGTGGGATGAGGTAATTTAGCAATGACATCAACCTTAGCTCTGTCAACCTCAATCCCGTTCTTGGAAATCTTATGGCCGAGGACAATCCCCTCTTTGACCATAAAATGGCTCTTCTCCCAATTTAGACAAAGATTGGTGTCTTCACACCGTTTTAACATAGTGTCCAAATGGGAGAGACATGTCTGAAAAGATTCCCCAATGACCGAGAAGTCATCCATGAAGACCTCCATTGTTTTCCCGATCATGTCGGAAAATATGGCCATCATGCACCTTTGGAACGTGCCCGGAGCATTGCATAAGCCAAAAGGCATACGTTTATAAGCAAATGTTCCATAAGGGCACGTAAAGGTGGTTTTTTCTTGATCCTGAGGATCAATGGGGATCTGAAAATAACCCGAGAAGCCGTCGAGGAAACAATAGTACTCATTTCCCGCCAATCTCTTGAGCATTTGGTCCATGAAGGGTAGAGGAAAATGGTCTTTACGGGTGGCTTCATTCAATTTGCGATAGTCAATGCAGACTCGCCACCCAGTAACCAATCGAGTTGGAATCAACTCGTTATCTTCATTTGTGACAACAGTAATGCCACCCTTTTTTGGAACGCAGTGAATGGGACTAACCCAAGGACTATCCGAGATAGGGTAAATCAATCCGGCATCAAGAAG
>LBNU01020535.1:25578-42638 GCA_014162995.1 Artemisia annua | reverse complement strand
TATTCGAATTACAGAGGATACTATAAGAGCAGACCTTCAGTTTAATGATGAAGAAGGTACTGCTTGTTTTGCTAAAGAGGTAGTTTGGGATACACTTAGGGATATTGTATATGAGGGTTCACTTCGCAAGCTAACCTTTGACAAACCCTTATTCAGTCCACATTGGAAATATCTGATCCATTTCCTACTTCATTGTCTAAGCAACAAGAGTACTGCTTGGAATGAGTTTCCCAAATCAATAGCATCTGCCTTGGTAGGACTAGCTACTAATCAGCCATTTAATTTTTCTTGGATGATACTTGATGGTATGCTTAAACACATCAAGAATGGTTCTCCATTTTTGATGTATCCCAGGTTCATACAGGTCTTTTTGAATAAACACCTTGAAGGTGTTCCTAAACCACAAGAATTTTTGCCAGTTGTTACTCTTCCTGATAAGGTGTTTACCTTCATGGCCACCAAGAGTGCTAAATTTTCCGGTAGGGATACACTTCTCACTGCTCACATGTTGGAGGTAGCACAAGTTGTTAGAGATGCTGCTCATGAAGATTCAGAGGATGCATCTGAACATTCAGACTCTGCTCCCACTCCATCTCAAGATGATTCTCAATAGTCTGTGAGGTCACCTTCAAATGGAGAAGATGTCTCTCAAAACATTGCTTCTTCACCAGTTCAAGAAATCTCTCAACAGACTGTTTCAAGAGAAAAGACTGCTTCAACAGAAAAGACTGTTTCTTTGCAAGGTACTGCTATTGAAGATTCAGATCATGGTGTAAATCAACCACCCACTCCCAATGATTATACTCCCACAGATGGTTCTCAGACATCTGGAGTGAATACTCCTATAAACATTGATAATGAGAGTACTATTTGTATTGTGAAGAATCCAGTTTACCATTCCAAGACTAAGCACATTCAGATTAGGCATCATTTTATTCGAGATTGTTATGAGCACAGATTGATTAATTTTTTCAAGATTCATACAGATGATAATGTAGCAGATTTACTCACAAAGGCTTTGATGTTTCAAGATTCAAGCATTTGGTGGTAAGTATTGGTATGATCAATTTTTAGGCTATTTTTGAGGGGAGGCATTAATAGTTAGTCATATTTTGAGGGGAGGCTACATATATCATTCAAAAGAAAAGAACTTTTATTCATTAAAAGTTAAAGTACATTCATCTTCAAGACCACAGTCCTTACATCAACAGAGATACATGATCAAGCAAACCTACATCAATCCTACTCAACCTACAACCTACATAAACTACTCCATAGGCTTTTTCCCTTTGCCCTGGTAGTTGTGTTTTGCCTTCTGAGCTTTCTTTCTCTTTTCATCAAAAGATGCTTGCTTTCTTGGACAAGCAAGGAAAAGCACTTGCATTGGAGGTTTCTCTAGTCTTGCAGGCTTCTCTTCCACAGGAATCTTCAGGTTCTTCAGGGCAGCCTCTAAAGCTTGGTTCAAGGCTCTTGGCAGTTCTTTGGATAGTGTTGTAGCTGGAGCAGCAGTTGGTGCCTTTCTCTTAGAGTTTCTCTGGTTTGAGCTTGATGCAGTTGGAGGAAAGTAATCACTCCATCCTGGCTTTGAGTCTGAATCAGAATCAGAGTCAAAATTATACTCAATCTCTGTGTCACTAGAGTCATCAGATGAGATATAAACCAATGGAAAGTTGCTCATGGTGAAGTTATGGTTTTGAAAGATGAAGATAAGTTTTTGAAGTTTTTGATATTTTTTTGTGATGAAGTAAATTGTGTATGAAGAGTGTTTTTATAGGCAAATGGGTTTTGGATGCTGAAAGTACTATCCAACGGCTATAATGAAGGTACTGCTTTACTGACGTTGGAAGTACTGTTACTATTCCAACGGTAACAAAAGTGTGGTAAAATTTATTTGGTTTTCTTGGAAAGAAATAAGGGCTAAATTTGCGCATTTATTGGGATTCGATTTTTTTAAATCTTACCCATATATACTTTACCCTACCGGATTTTTCTCTTTCCTTATAACTACCATCTCACTTTTTATAAACATAACCTTCGCCGCTCTCTTACTTACTTTCTCAATCATACAACAATGGCTCGTTCCACTTGTAATCGTCACAATATGGTAGCTAATTTGGATAAAACGGAATTGAATGTTGATTTTCATGATATAATTGATTTTCTCACTGGGTCGTCAATCAATTATGCTATCTTGGTCAATCCCGATGTTATTGGACCTTGGATTCAAGAGTTTTGGGCTACGGCTAAAGCTGGATGGGAGGAGATGGATATTTGGTTTATTACGGCTAAGGTTGCTGGGCGTAATATTCAAATTACAGAGGATACTATAAGAACAGACCTTCAGTTTAATGATGAAGAAGGTACTGCTTGTTTTGCTAAAGAGGTACTTTGGGATACACTTAGGGATATTGGATATGAGGGTTCACTTCGCAAGCTTACCTTTGACAAACCCTTATTCAGTCCACATTGGAAATATTTGATCCATGTCCTACTTCATTGTCTAAGCAACAAGAGTACTGCTTGGAATAAATTTTCCAAATCAATAGCATCTGCCTTGGTAGGACTAGCTACTAATCAGCCATTCAATTTTTCTTGGATGATACTTGATGGTATGCTTAAACACATCAAGAATGGTTCTCCATTTTTGATGTATCCCAGGTTTATACAGGTCTTTTTGAATAAACAGCTTGAAGGTGTTCCTAAACCCCAAGAATTTTTGCCAGTTGTTACTCTTCCTGATAAGGTGTTTACCTTCATGGCCACCAAGAGTGCTAAATTTTCTGGTAGGGATACACCTCTCACTGCTCACATGTTGGAGGTAGCACAAGTTGTTAGAGATGTTGCTCATGAAGATTCAAAGGATGCATCTGAACATTCAGACTCTGCTCCCACTCCATCTCAAGATGATTCTCAACAGTCTGAGAGGTCACCTTCAAATGGAGAAGATGTCTCTCAAAAATTGCTTCTTCACCAGTTCAAGAAATCTCTCAGAAGACTGTTTCAAGAGAAAAGATTGCTTCAACAGAAAAGACTGTTTCTCTGCAAGGTATTGCTATTGAAGATTCAGATCATGGTGTAAATCAACCACCCACTCCCAATGATTATACTCCCACAGATGGTTCTCAGACATCTGGAGGAGATGAGGGAGCTGATGAGGTTACACCTGATGAAGAGGAGGTTCTGGATAATTATGCCTTGACAAGAGAGTTGAAGAGGTTGAAGAGAGCTTATGATGTTCAAGCTACTGCTATGGAAATTCTTCAACAAAAGTATAAGGAGTTGAAGAAATTAGTTAAGTCTCTCATTCAACAACATCCAGAAGGTCTCCAGAAGTTTAAGTCTAAGAGGAGGAGGCTAAGAAAGCTATCTTCATTCACATTGGGGAGGAATAAGGAAGATGTGAATTTGAATGAAGATGCTGTCTTTGAAGATATTGTTAATGAAAATACTGTTCTGAATCAAAAGACTGTGGATGAAAAGACTGTTGATCAAAGTACTAATGTTGTTGATCAAGATGCTGTTAATACTGGTTTCAATATTCCACAGACACCACTTGAAGAACACATTCCTCATCAAGATACTGTTGAAAGAAAGAGTGATGAGACTGAGCAAATAAATCTTCAAGAAGCTGATATTCAAGTCAGAAGTGGTGATACAGAAGAATTGGACTTGGAAGGTACTGGTGTTGGTCTTGCTCAAGATACTACTCAAGGTATTGCTAATCAAGATACTGCTCAAGGTACTGTGAGGCAGTCTCTTATTACACCAAGGACCTTAGATTTTGAAGAAGATGTGGGTCCATCCAATCCAGTTCAGGAAGAAGAAGAGAGTACTGCTGGACATCAAAGTACTGCTTAAGTATATAAGTCAAAGTACTGCTCAAGATCAAAGTGTTGCTCGTTGAATAAAGTCAAAGTACTGCAAAGGATTAAAAGACTGACGACATGCAAAGATTAGATTAGGAATATTATGTAAATTCTAGAATATTCTAAAGTTAGAGTTAGTTTACTTGTCGTTCAAGTATTGTAAACTGACTAGGGTTTTCCTTGTGCCTATAAAAGGATCCCTAGGTCAACATTATAGATATACGATTTTAGAGATAAGCTAAAGTTCTATATTAGAGATATTAGGGTTGTTTGTGAGTCTGTATTCGATAAGCAGATTCAAGGTGTTAATATAATCGTTGAAGTTTGTTATTCTTCTTAGCTTTGTTAAGTAAATTCCGCATACTTAAACAAAGTAATTCAGTGTTTCATTGTTAGTAGTTTAGGATTTATCCGAGACTGCTAAGCCCTTAACAAGCTATATAAAATAGTTTGGTCAGAGTATATCGATCCAACATATAGGTTTAAAGTAAATAACACGTATGGACCATAGTGTAGCAACCCACAAAATCTCATCACTATCATTCCCATTCCAAATACCTATAGTAGGTATTTCCACAGGTAAATTTTTGCCTTTTGCATGCATATCATTACATAAGTGACTCTCTAGACCTACTCACGTATCTCTACAAGCTAAATATCTTTACCTACACACCCTGTAAACTCCTGGTATGTCAAGCATAGGATTACAACAACACCACACTAAGTAAATTACTAATCTAACACACTAATCTCATCACACAACCCTAATCTAACACTAATTAAGCCCTAATCAGGTCTATGTGTTTATAAAACCCT
This sequence comes from Artemisia annua, assembly GCA_014162995.1. Lineage (NCBI taxonomy): Eukaryota > Viridiplantae > Streptophyta > Magnoliopsida > Asterales > Asteraceae > Artemisia > Artemisia annua. The sequence goes on along the minus strand of LBNU01020535.1, from coordinate 37,956 downwards.
AATTGCTTATCTGAACTAGTTTGAAAGTGTTCAAGGTTTATGTATAAGATACCTTAGCACCCTTAGACCCTAGTACAATACCTTAGAGCTTAGGTACAAGTCTCTTAAGCACAAAACCATAACTAGGTTATAACTTCCCGAAAACTAGGTCAAACATTCCCAAATCTTTCCTTTAAGCTACCACCACTTAGTATAAGCTTCTTAGGACTTAGGATTAGTCACTAAGCATTCATAGGACTCTAATATAGGCACTAAACCCTAAGCTAAACCCTAATCACCCACTAAGCAAGATTAGGCTATAACTAAACCCTAAACCTAAAACTAAGTACCTTAAGCACCTCAAACACCTCTAGCACCTAGCCTAGAACCTTAGTCATGCTTAGCACACACCCTAGCACTCCCTAGCAAGCACACAAGTAGGTGATGCACCTACTTGTCACCTCCTTGGCTAAACCGACTCCACGGCTTCACCACCACCACGAACCCTCTCAAACCGCCTCTATACTGCCACCTACCTACTCACTAGCTCCTCCTAGTCAGCTACTAGCCTTGCTTACTCATCTCCCCCCCCCTCGACACCTCCTCCTTCTGTTTTCTTGGGTACCAAGGCTATCGAGCCTATAAATACCCCGATCCCCTCTTCATTTCTCTCCACCCCTCTTCTCTTCTTTCCACCTTAAACCTTCTGGTCCTAGTAGTAGTAGTGAGTCCCTAGTAGCCCTAGAAGACGAGAGGTATAGATCTTGAAGCCTTGTCGAGTCATTTTGCCATCGAGAAAACCCTAAACCCTAGTTAGTCCCTCGTTAACCCTCACCTAGCCAAGTAAGCTTTCATTTCTAGTTTCTTTTACTTTAGATCTGTCCTAGGATAGTTATAGGATGCCTTACATCCCTTAGATCCCCTTGCCTAAGCCTTGATCACTAGAACTAGCTCGTTAACTTTCTAAAACCCTAAAATGAGTTGAATTGCAATTTTTATACTATAAGCCCTTTTCATAAGCTATAAGCTAGTTTAGGTAACTTAGTTAAGCTTATATTAGTTAACCATAAGCTAGGAAACCTTTTTGTTCATAAAAATATAGTTTGCATGGAATTAGGACTAGTTTTGCAAAACTTTCCATGCATAGGGGTATATGTGGTAATTTTCTGAAAATACTAAGTTTAGGGACTAGTTTTGACATTTCTTAGAAGTAATAAGTATAAGGACCCTTTTGTAAAGATATATAACCCTAGGATAAAAAGTTAGAAAGTTATAAACATATAAGGACTAGTTTTGCAAAGGTTAATAAGTTAAGGGTATAAATAGTAAATTTTGAGAACTTATAAAGTCCAGGGTCATAGATGTCATTTTCTCAAAATATAGAAGTATAGGGACTAAATATGTGAAGTTTAGATAGTTCTAAACCTAAGTAATATAAGTATTATAAATATAGGATAGATTTCGTAAATATATTAAACTTGAAGGTTATAAAGTAAACTATTTTCATATATATAGCAAACCTATTTTTAAGTTAGAACATAACATAATACTAGGGAGCTTCATGTGAGGAGTACTATGTGGATATTTCGTTTTGACGAGTTTGCTGGGTTTACGATTTAAAGTGCCCTGGCTCCTCAAATGATTATTGCATATACTTCTGAATTATGATGGCCCGAACGGTGTTATGTTATAACTAAAACTCTAATAACAATATAACTTAATAGTAAGGAACTTCGTGTGAGGAGTTATATACTTCTGAATTATGATGGCCCAAACGGTATTATGTTGGTAGCATAATACAATAGTAGGGAGCTTCATATGAGGAGTTATACTTCTGGATTACGATGGCCTGAACGGTGTTATATTATATCTAAGAATCCTAAGATAAAATACTTAATAAACCTAAAACAAAACAACTAGAGCTTGACATGCCTACACAACAATAATAGACCTCAAGNCTAATAACAATATAACTTAATAGTAAGGAACTTCGTGTGAGGAGTTATATACTTCTGAATTATGATGGCCCAAACGGTATTATGTTGGTAGCATAATACAATAGTAGGGAGCTTCATATGAGGAGTTATACTTCTGGATTACGATGGCCTGAACGGTGTTATATTATATCTAAGAATCCTAAGATAAAATACTTAATAAACCTAAAACAAAACAACTAGAGCTTGACATGCCTACACAACAATAATAGACCTCAAGATACGTGAGTAAGCAGCCTAGACCTCTAGTCACTTTGACAGCAATCACATAGCCTTAAGCCCAGGTGAGTTTCTTAGCCTCACACTTTTTAAAACGCTTTCTAAATGCTTTACAAACCTTGTGAGGGGGATACATGCTACTTGCTTTAAAACCGAATACAAGTCTTTTTCTTTGGTTGTTGCATGAGTGATACTATTTCTGCCACCATTACATAACTAAAATTCATGAGCCATAATCACTTGCGGGTTTTACGCAAGTGAACGCGGGTATAGTTGATAGATCTATTGGAGTTTGACAACTCCCGTTGGTTTACCTCAGCTGGGTAACCAATAAGTACTATACTTGAAACCCTAAAGGATTAACTTTGGCAAGTTATCCTACTTGTCCCCTCATGGTTGGGTCTGCAGCCCCCATGACCCGGACTGTCAGTGCGGTTTCATGAGCTTAGTGCAACATACCCACTCTTGATAATTGTGCATGCATCACATTTATCACATACATACACTTTCCCAGATGGGTGTAACAACTGAACCCAAGGAACTTGTATTCACCCACACCCTAAACCTATGACTCTCACTCAACCTAGTGTTGACTTTTAAGCATGTATCCTAGGTAACAAAGCTCTGTGGAAATTATGGCATGGAGTGGTACAAAGCTTGCAGGACTTTTCACTCAGTTATCATTCAAGTTTCAAAACAAACATAAATTTCGGGGACCTCTGATAACATCAAATTACCCTGATATTTAAGTGTCAATTTCCCCATATTATGCTCATTTATATTGTTAATAATGTGAATATATGCTATTATCTCTTCATATTTTGTATTCGGGTTACGAGTGAGCATAGGAGCTAAAGAGACGAGGAAATTGGAAAGTACATGCAAAAGATAGACAAATCTAAGTATGCTGGAAAAAGCTACGGCGTAACTCAATCTCTCAACTACGCCATAGCAAGGATTTCTACTATGAAGACCAAAGTCAACACGAATCAACAGTTACGGCGTAACACATTTCATAGTTTATGTCGTAACCATCTCAATTCTTGAAGAATCCTCAGATATGAAGACTACGCCGTAACAACAACTACGGAATACGGCTTAGCAACGAGTACGAGAGTAGTCCAAGATCAAGAATTAACATACGGCGTAACACACCTTTGGGAATACGACGTAATGAAGACTACTAGAGTTATCTCAGATCCGATAAATACTCTACGGCGTAACCGTTTGGAGATTACGACTGTTGGGAATTACAAGATTTGAAGATTACAAAACCACGAGCAAGAATGAAGAAAGAAGAAACAAGAGGGACCTAAATATAAAATAGTTAGCTAGCTTGATTAGTAAGCTAGGTTTTTATGTAAACCCTAGCCTCTCTATTATATAAAGAGGGGTAGGGCATTGGTTATTAGCATCTCATTAATCCATTCAATAGAAAACTCTTTCAATGAGAGTCTAGACACACGATTATAGCGTGTGTATATTAGTAGTGTAGTAGTTTATTTTATGTTCAATAAAGAAAACCTTATTAGTAATGTTGATTATGTTCTTGTTATTCTGCTGTGCTTATCAATCAATGTTACTAATCCTAGAAGAGCTTCAACGATCTTTAACAATTGGTATCAGAGAGGGTGGCTCTTGATATCTAGAGTTCATCAAGGTTTTCATTGTTGAAGAGTAGCAGATCCGAAGAAAGCAGATGGGAGTAAGTCGGCAGAAGCAAATTTGAAAAGGGTCTGATGAATTAATTTGGTTTTCGTACATGCTTGGCTAAATCAAAGGTAATCTCGTACTAGGAATTATTGTGATTATGCTTTGATACAATTAATTGTGTTTGTCGCTAAGTGCATGATTGATTATTTTAATTCAAGATTTGTGGTTTGGAATTGGGGAGATGGATATTCTTGTCATGTACCGAATTAATATGATAAAAGTGTTTGGAGATATGCTGTCTTTTTCTTGTGCATGAGGGTGAATCATATGGGGTTATTGAGTGTGACTGGTCATATGTTATTTAATGGATCGATTATTTAATGGTGTCTCCTAGTGCACATGATGGCATATAGACGAAGAAAGTATATTAAAAACTTTATCTTGTACAAATCAATTGGTCAATGTCTGATATACGATTGGTGGATGTATTAAAGTTGGTTCAGCATATTCAATATGGGGTATCGAGGGATTTGTGAATCAGAGGTTGTCGCTTTCTCTAAATCATGGGTCAGTGATAATTATTTTTTTATTGAGAAGGTGGTATTAATTACATGAGATCTTTGTCGTATATTTACCTCTATTGATTGTTAATATTGATGTCGGTAGAATATATTATATGAAAAGTTTGTTGGTTGTGGTTCTTTTGGTAAAGAATATTTTATTCACTGGCATTGATTTGAGGGTAAACAAGCTTTGCGAAAGTTGTACAGGAAAGGGAGGTTTGACGATTCTTTTATTGGTCGAAGATATGGTTGTTTTATTGCTGCTGTTATTGATTGTCAGTGGAAAAGTGTTTTTAATTGGTTGTGGAGTATCAAGGTACTGTTGATATTTTATGTTGGTGCACTTTGATACTGCTGATGTACTTCATGGTTCCTCCTGATGATAAATTTTGGTTCCTGCTGATACCACTTAGTTTGTTGGTACTGGTCTTATATTTTGTTTCTGCTGATGCACATGGTTGGTTCCTACTAATCGGTTCCTCCTGGTGGTTTCTACTAATGGTTCTTGCTGACTTCTTTATGGTTCCTGCTGGCTTGTTGTATACTTTTTCTTTTGGTCGGTTTTGGTTCCTACTAGTCATGTGAGATTACTAATGGTTAGGGAGGACGGAGTTATCAACCATCATCATTTTGTTGAGAAGATTTCTTGACGAAGACATTTGATTATCGCTTGTTTGATGTTGTAATTGATTTTCCCAAGTATTGTGTTCTTATCATATCTTAAAGGGATCAGCAGCTTTTTAAGATAACTTGCTTGGTTTGTATGGTGACGAAGACTTGACGACTCTAGTGAAGGGGTACGATCTATTTTATTGTTCTTAATGCGTACATTTGCTATCACTTGAAGGAGTTACGTTATTTGTGCTCAGTGTCTCATTGGATAAATCAATGAGGAGTTTGTCAAGAGGCCGTCACGTGGATAGTGCAAGACATAAGATGCAAGGTTGGGAGATTCCATTTCTTCATCAAATCAGTTATAGTTGATTTTCTTCATCAGTGATCACTCCATGGAGCCTACTGGATTCAAGAGATGGCAAGTATACTTTTAAGGGGAAGCTTATTGTAAATATACTTGACCATCTTCTTACACTTTGTGCTGGTATGATATTTTGTTTCTGCTGCTACACGGATTCTGCTGATTTCACTCGTTCCTGCTGCTCGTTACTGCTGCTTGTGTTATTAGTTAAAAAAAAGTAAAAAAAATGAAAAAAAAAAGTTATTATTATTATTATTATTATTAATTATTAGTTGGTTCCTGAGATGGTTAGTCTATTCTTAAGGAGAAGCTTGTTAACCATCTACATGCATCACTTGAGGGGAAGCGTTTACGAGATGCACAAGACCCCTATTAGAAGATTACAAAAAGGGGAAGAATAGTTATGATGTGCAGTTTATTATTGGTGATGACATTGTTTCTTCATGCAGATTGTTTTGTAATATCAAATAGGGGAAGATTGTTGGGAATTACAAGATTTGAAGATTACAAAACCACGAGCAAGAATGAAGAATGAAGAAACAAGAGGGACCTAAATATAAAATAGTTAGCTAGCATGATTAGTAAGCTAGGTTTTTATGTAAACCCTAGCCTCTCTATTATATAAAGAGGGGTAGGGCGTTGGTTATTAGCATCTCATTAATCCATTCAATAGAAAACTCTTTCAATGAGAGTCTAGACACACGATTATAGCGTGTGTATATTAGTAGTGTAGTAGTTTATTTTATGTTCAATAAAGAAAACCTTATTAGTAATGTTGATTATGTTCTTGTTATTCCGCTGTGCTTATCAATCAATGTTACTAATCCTAGAAGAGCTTCAACGATCTTTAACAACGACGTAGAAGAATCCCAAAATGACTATTACGGCGTAACAGTTCATCAATTACGCCGTAAACTCTGGATCTGGATAAGATTTACCAGTTACGGCGTAACACATTTCGTGATTACGTCGTAACTCCCGTCGGGCCTATAAATACAGCTCTAATTTTTGCATTTCAACATCAACTTTCTCACACACAAAATCAGAGATCGTTAGGAGCTTTTAGGAGGCCCTTCTACAGCAGCATACGAAGGCTTTCCAAGGGAGAAATCACACTTCAATCACCATAAGTTTTAGCATTTTATTATTTCAATTACATTTCGAATATATGGATCTTGTAAACATTATTTCGAGTGTTAATTCTAATATGATTGGCTAAGCACCTCTGGTGCTAGCCTAGTTATGATGCCTATATTGTTTTAATCATGTTTCCGTACTTTTCTTATATGCTTTTACGTGTGTGCATGCATAGTTTGTCTTGAGAACCTTTAGTTTCGGTAGTTTTGATATGCGGTTGTATCCATTACGCTAGCTTTAATTGAATTAAGACCCCAATTGAGTTAGTAGGCTAGAAGAATTGACCATAGGACACTAGCCTGATGGATTGCGAGGAAATGGGAGGGATGACAACTGACCATATTGCCTCGTGTGCGAATTGACCATAGGATCACCTTCCGTACTTGATAAACTTAAAAAGTTAGAGAAATGGCCTATGATCGTGACAACGGGCCATTTAAAGATAAGTCTAGCATGTAGTGGCACTTAATGACTCAAACCCGTATACCATACGTCGGCTTACTACATGGGAAACGCCATGGTTCCTCACAGGATTCGGGGGAGATAGGCTAGGGAACTTGACCATATGCACCTAGTGATATATGTCCGCCCCACCTAAAGCATAAGATTAGTTTAATAGGGAACATGACATAAAATGATATAGGAGAAGTAACTAGGCTAGTACACTTTTCTCCCACTGCTCATAACTTTACTTTTATTTGCTATTTGTTTTATTGTTTTATTTTCATTTCAACCAATCAATCAATCCATTATTTCTTTTAATTAGTGACATTAGACTTAGGCATAGTCTGCACCACATAGCTCTTGGGACAACCTCGGAGTTACCATTACTATTCTATACACGACCGGATTCTCTGTCCGTTAGTGCAAATAGGTAGACCTTAGGTAAAACGAGTAATTATAAATATTAAAACCTGGTCGGTAAAACCTGCATCAAGTTTTTGGCGCCGCTGCCGGGGAGCTATAATAGGATTTTTGTTTAAGTTTTTAAATTTTCTAGTTTTATTTTGTTTTTCTTATATTTTCGTTTTTAGTTTCAGGTACCATGGAAGTAGTCGATATCGATACTCTTACTTTGGAAGAGTACCTTGCTATGACTAGGGACGAGCAAGGACCGGGCCTTGTGAGGCCAATGATTGGAGCGGATGTTCAATTCGAGATCAAGCCGCAGTTTATGAGGGAACTAAGAGAGAAACCGTTTGCTGGACTCAAGACGGAAGATGCTTATGAGCACGTGGAAAATGTGCTCTACATTACTAGTCTCTTCAACATACCAGGTGTTTCTCATGACGCAGTCATGCTCCGAGTGTTCCCTATGACACTTTCCGGAGCAGCTAAAAGATGGGTTGATAGGTTGCCTCCGGGAACCATCAACACTTGGAATCTCCTCAAAAAGAACTTCATTCAACGTTTTTGCCCTCCTTCACGAACAGCAAAACAATTGGAGGAGATCCATAACTTCAGACAAGAGGAAGACGAAACATTGTACCAAGCATGGGACAGATTTAATGACCTCTTGTATAGATGCCCTACACATGACGTGAACATTCAACAAAAGGTTAACTTGTTCTATAAAGGCATCAACATTGCTACTAGACGGATGATTGATTCCCAAGGTCCTATCCCAGGAATGACACCTTCTCGAGCTTTGGATATAATTCAAGATATGGCTGACCATTCACAAAAATGGCACGATGGAGGTAGCACAAGAAGTACCGGAGGAAGTATGGAAGGTATGAACGCCCTTACTAATCAACTCGAGAACTTGGGAAGAGAAGTAAAGAAGCTCAAAGAAAGCGTTCATGCCATCCAAGTCGGATGCGACATTTGCGAAGGAGCCCACCTCGCAAAGGATTGCCCATTAAGGGACGAAGATAATAAACAGGTAGAGGAAGTAAAATATGGGGATGGAAGACCATTCCAGGGTAATAGCAACGGATACCGGACGGGTGGACAAGGATTTAACTCCCGATTCAACAACCGGGCAACATATGGAGAAAGAAGACTGTCTCTCGAAGAAACAATCAGCAAATTCCTAGAAGAGTCAGCTAAAAGGGAAACCGATAGAGAACTTTGGTTAAAAAGTTTTCAAGAAGGAACGGAAGCCAATTTAAAATCCCACGACGAAACTCTAAAGAACCTTGAAGCAAAAATCGAGTTACTGTCTAAGGATTTGCAAGAACAAATGATAATCGAGAAGGCTAAAGTTTGTGTAGCTATACCAATGAGCAAGGAACAAATCAATATTACCCCCGAGGGACCCATGCGTTATGAAACCGAGTTACGCCGTAACCATATACCACAATTACGACGTAATCAGGAGTCCGACAATGAGACAGCTGGCAATCCACGGAAAGGCACTCAGGTGGATAAAGAAGAGCTGAAGGCCATCACTAGCAAAAACCACATTGATACCGTACTACAGAAGGCCTTACCTAAAGCTCAATGTACTATTGAAAATAGGTACCATTGGTGCATACCTATTCCTGTTGATAACAAATGGTCTTATGACCTATGGCCTTCATGCGACCCAAACAATGAACTCTGTGATGGCGGTGGAGACGAATAAAGGCTAAGAGGAAACAAACATTTGTGGACATCACCTCTTGATCAATTTTGGAAGGATTTTAAATGGAAAGGAACAATATCTTTTGACGAATGGGTACTGATTGTCTACGGGAACGTTGATAGGGACAAAAAGTTTGAAATATGGGCAGAAGTGAACCACATCGACGATAACAATTTACCTATGGACAGCAATGAAGATCAAGGAGAAAAGGTCAAGGGATCGAGACATGCCACAAATGATTATCTATTTCCCGTTGAGGAGACCAATGACCCACTAGTGAAGGAAGTCTACGAGAACAAGTTGGTAATGGAGCATTGGTGTGAAAGAATCAGAATCAGTAATGACGATGGGGAGTATTTTTGGGCGTCATGTGACCCCTATGGAGATGAGTGCAATGGTGGAAGCAGCAAAAAACGGATTAGAGATACGTCCCACTACTGGACGTCTACTAATGATAACCAAAGATGTAAATTACCGTGGGTCGACAGGCTAAGTTTTAACGATTGGGTAAAAATCAAGTATGGTAAAGTCGACTACTTGACTAAAGAAAAGATCTGGCAAGAACATACAAGAAGTATGGAGAAAGTAGAGCAAGAAGAATCCGATGAAGATCTTGATGAGGCTTGCGAGGCAAGTACAAGTGAAGATAGAAACCAACAAATTTTGAATCTAATTGAAGACAAGCTAGAGGACAGTTGGTATAAAGGATCGGAATCGGATGATGATGATCTTAACGGAATTGTTGAATATCTTGATCTTCAAGGATATGATGTATTCACCAATTTAGACGATGAAGCTTACGAGCAATGCCGGTGTAAGTTGCTCGGGATCCCATACAAGAAACCTCCACTTATTCACGCTGAAACTTTTGAAGTTACTAGATATTCAATCGGTCCAGATGAAAAGTTCACCAAGATTGTTAGTCAAGAAAGGAAGGAATTCTCACGTACTTCAGAAAATGTAGCATGGATCACCCAGAACTTAATGAGGAAGATGGACGGGCTTGGACAAGTTCGTTGACCACCCACGTGATCAACCGTGGGAATGAGTCTAACTTAAAGACTCGTTAATAAACAAAAGTACTCTTACGGGAGACAACCCGTATTATCCTTTTCTTTGATTTTGTTGGTTTTTATGTTTGTCTTATATTTTTGCAGGAATTGGAGCATGGAGGAGCGAGAGAATTTGTTTACTGCAGAAACTGATACTCTCGGATCAGCCATTACGATGTAACTAAGTGCTATAACTACGCCGTAACCTTCCTACCGTAGCTGATCTTTCCAGGTTTTCTCTGATTACGGCGTAACTCATTTCCTTGGTTACGCCGTAACACTTCTCTAAGGTGTATCCCACAAAATATTTTCAAACATACTAAACTTGTAATAGTAATTAAATGAACTTTGTGGGTATGTTCCCTGTAAGCCCTCACGAGACTTAACTCGTCCACTTGGGACACCAAGTGGTTTAAAAGGCTTTGTTAGGAATACGATTTTTGTATAAGAAAGATTCGGTCACCCCAGATATGATTAAGCATTGTTTAGCTCGTAGTAGTTACATTAGTTAGTAATACGTAGTTTAGAAGTAGATTAGTTCGCGGAAGAAGGACGGGTCTTTACCCACTGGATACCTGATCCGCAGCCCAAGTGGTAAAACCCATGTATATAAACCCCTCTCCATCCTTGGAGAGGGCAAGCCTTCTCATAATTCTATTTTCGTTTTTGTGGTTTTCTCTCCAAGGCTTCATCTCTTTCTCTCTCTAACTTTCTCTCTCTACATTTCTTTCTTTTCTTTCTTACATGTAACGAACCAAACCACATAATCCATACGTGTTTGTGAGCTTATTTAGTATCCTACAATTGGTATCAAGAGCCATGGTTACATCCTAGGGATTGTAGGACTTGTGGTGTATGGTTTGTTTTGGTTTCTACTAGTTTCTACTCATTTTAGAGCGTGTTCGTGGTGATTCTTGTGTTATTTCTTGTACTTCTTGGATTAGAAGGGTTAGATACATCTAGTTTATAAGTTGGTTTGGCTAGATCTTACGTTTGTGAAGTGTACGAGTGATTTTGGACCATTTTTCTTGGTAGCGGTTTTCTCCTCGGTAACTTGTTCTTGGCAGCGGTTAGTTTGAGATTATAGCGGTTAGTGTCAGCGGTTAGTACACTGTGTCAGCGAACATAATGCTATACTTTGTATTATTTCAGCGGTTGGTACCAGCGGTTAGCTCCTCTAGCGGTTTTCTTTGTCAGCGGTTACCTTTTCAGCGGTTACCTTTTCAGCGGTTTACTTTTCAGCGGTTTACTTACTAGCGGTTACTCTTTCAGCGGNTAGTTTGAGATTATAGCGGTTAGTGTCAGCGGTTAGTACACTGTGTCAGCGAACATAATGCTATACTTTGTATTATTTCAGCGGTTGGTACCAGCGGTTAGCTCCTCTAGCGGTTTTCTTTGTCAGCGGTTACCTTTTCAGCGGTTACCTTTTCAGCGGTTTACTTTTCAGCGGTTTACTTACTAGCGGTTACTCTTTCAGCGGTTACTTTTGTCTTCTGTCAGCGGTTAGTTTCTGTCAGCGGTTAGATCTGTCAGCGGTCACTTGTTAGCGGTTTGATCAGATTCTAGCGGTTTGACCAAAGTTGACTTTTTACGTTAAAACTTCAAACGGCCATAACTTTTGAACCGTAACTCCGTTTTCAGCGAAACACCTGTCAAAACGACCGGAACAGGCTGAATATTGTGAGGTTTCACCACAAAGTCGTGAAACGAATTTTTCGAGGCCCAAATCACCTCCGGAGTGAAGTTATTGAGGTTTTAAGTTCTCAAACAATAATTTCACCATTGCAACTTGCCTCAACCAAACCAAATCACACCGCTGGTTGATAACTCACTGATAGGTGATCAAGTTGTTGTGAGTTGACAATAAGCTGCAAGTTGAATAGTTTTGTGATTTGAGATTGGTTGCGATTTGAGTTGTTACAACTTGTCCAATTACAATCTGACGTTGCGAGTTGATTCTTGCAATTTGACTAATTATGATTTGACTTGGTGTGATTTGACTCGTTGTGACTAAACTTAGATAACTTACTATACCTTGCAAAGTTTATCATCTCACACTAAATCACTTGAAGTTTAGAATTGTAAAATCCCGTGCACGTTCACATCATGTCAAATTCTTCAGATTTTGTCATCTCTGACATACTTAAACTGTACGACATGATCGATGAACATAAGATTTCCAACATAGAACAACAAACTACTGGACTTGAATCTGAAACTACTAAAATGAAATCTT
>LBNU01020535.1:3702-18622 GCA_014162995.1 Artemisia annua | reverse complement strand
TTGGTTCGTTGTGTTTTTGTGTCAAAACGATATATCAAAAATACCAACAAAGTGAGGTCAATGTTATCGTGAGGACAACAAGACGTGGAGAAATACAAGTAAACCCTTCGTGAAAAGGATTACCTCGTAAACTCGTGCAATGTGATACTTTTAAGACCGGGAAAGTGATTTCCCAGGTCGTACCCCAACGAGGTGTGAATGGAAAGTTTCGAGAAAAGATCGAGATTAAAATGCTTGTATGTTTGGTTGTGAAAGATTGTTTGGTTTTGTTGTACGTTAAATTAACGAAAATGGAAAATTAACAACGTAAATGAAGATAAAATAACCTAAGGGGAAACAAAAGGCAAATGGCAAACTAGGGGAATCCTAAAACACAAGTTAACAAATAAACGTGACGTTTATTTAAGATAAACGTCAACGTACAAATAAAAACGTGAAATTTAAGCTACGCAAATCCTACGGGTCTTCAAACAATTTTCTAACGCACTAAAAGACAAAAGAAAATTTTGGAAAAAAGAAAATTAATTATTTAATAAAAGTTCTATTTAAAATGATTTAAATACTAAATTATACTAATTAATCCAAATTAATTATCTAAACTATTTAAATAATTATGAAACATTTCTGGAAAATCAACTATGTTAAAAGAAACTTAAGAAAAATAAGAACTTGGAAATAAGTGGTTTCAATAAGCTACAATAAGCAGAAAAGCTAAATTAACCTTAAATGACCAAAACTAGTATAAAAATAAAAGTTGTAAACTATAACTTGAAAAAGACCCAAGGGCAGTTGGTATTTGTGTGTTGTGTTGTGGACGGGGTAAAGGTGAGGTCTGGGGTTCGAATCCCACGCCTTGCTTTTTGAACAAAAATTATTATTATTATTATTATTTCTTTCTTGTTTACTGTTTCTCAAACACACCTCAAACACAAACACAAATCCAAATTTCAACTCACAACAGATTCAAACTAACAACTATTTAGAAACTTTCTTGATTTTGAAACAGATTTGAGATTAAAAAGGGATTTCAAAGTGTTCTTTGTTTTCTTTTGTGACTGCCCAAATTAGATTCCACAATTCAGATAAGCTAAAACAAGCTTAAGGCTCGAATTACCTTAACAACAACAATAAGCAGTAACAACAACAAAAACAACCAACAAACAATAAGATCAACAAGATCAAACAAGAACAACAACACAAGAACAATAGCAGTAACAAAACATGAACACAAATAAGCTTGGAATAAGCTCAACTAAGCCACAAGCTCACAAAAGCTGATGCAAACATTCAAACAACAACAAAAGCAATAAAGAACAGCAGCAAGGATCACACAAGAACAACAATAAAGCAAAAATCAAGTGGCCAACAACAAGAACATACTGTAGCAGCAGCAGCATCCAAAAACAAGCCAAAGAAAGCTTAATTTAAGCACTCTAAATAAGCAAGAGGGGAAAACCTAAAAGCAGAAGCCTAAAAACAACCTAGGGGGCTTTCTAAATCACCAATCTACAAGGCCTAACACCTACAATTGAATAAACTATGGGCAAATCAAATCTGGGGTGCAGGGGAGGAACATGGTCAAATGGGCTACTTGGTGATTGATTCTAACCAAACAAATGAGTTCCAAACCTAAAGTTTCTTATTGATCATGAAAGTTCAACAACCAGAGAACACAAATAATCAACTCCTTTCTATTTCCAATCAACATCTAATCCTAAAATTGAGCTAGAAATTTGTCCCATTTCTGCAGTTATGCAATTTTGACTTTTACAATTTTGAATTCTATTTTGACTTTAGTGAATTTGAAACAATCTTAGGTTACTGATATTGATGTATTTAACCTAAATGAAAGTAATTTGAGCAATTTGAACAAGTTTCTAGCCTGATACAATGATTACATCAACAAAGATTTGTAACAGACCTTTGTCATGATGAATCAAAGTGGATTATGACTATTGCTATTGAAAACTACCAAATAAACTTTAGAACTGAGTTTATTAGGGCCTAGGTGTGATATCTCAACAGATTTAAACCTCGACTAATAATGACAACAAGGTGTAATTAACTGTGCCAAACACCCCTAGTTGTAACTGTTTTGAAAAGTTTTCAAAGGAAATGGCCAAATTAAGACACAAACTGCACTAATTACTTTATACTAAGCTCAAACAAACTTAAATAAACAGGAATGAACAATCAATAACAACAAATTACACTTAACACACAATATGAGAAAACTTGGTACAATTCCTTACTTGACATCCAAGCTAGAAATTCTGAGAACTAGAAACCACAAGAACAACCTACTGTCCCCCATGGGACTCTAAACCATTCTTCACATCCATTTCTGCTACTGCTTGTCTCCTTCTTCTTCAAACTTTTATATTTTTTTGGAATTTTTCTTTGTATTTTGTTTTTTTTTTGTTTTCTGAGTTTGATGTTTTCTTTTTACTTCAAACAACACCTTATGTACCATCCACCGATAAGGATTTGGAGATCTTTGCTAAATCAAATGGTTGATGAATACTTTGAGCCGCCAATTGGTGATACACCGGTACCACCAGCCATCACAGCTCATGTTCCAAACGATCAAAATGGTCCATCTTGTTCTACTTCAATGGCTCAAGACGCTCCATCAGCAAGTCAGTCATCAACTTCATCATACATACAATCTCCTTCCGTACATCAAGGTACTGTAGTCGACGAATCGTTTGAAGTAAATCCATCTGCTCCACCTGATGTTGCTCCGTTCAAAGACACGTTTGCTCCTGAATCTTCTTCTAAAGCTTCTTCTTCAGGAGATCTTAACACAAGCACATCAGTTTCCTACCCCCAACCACATGATCTTCACTATAATGGGAATCCTTCTCAACCGATGTCCACACTAAGTGATCTGAACACACATGCCTTGTGGTGCTTTTATAATTCCATACTATCCAAAGTCGAGCCTAAAGATTGTAAGATTGTCATATCAAACGAATGTTGGTTTAATGCGATACAAGAAGAATGACATGAATTCTATCAACTTTAAGTATGAGAATTGGCACCATCTCCAGACTGTGCAATGATTATTGCTCTTAGATGGATCCTTAAAGTGAAATCTGATGAGCATGATGACATTCTGTATACAAGGCAAGGGTTGCTGCTAAGGGTTACCAGTGGTGTGGTGAAACTTCACTTCGCAAGGACAGAATTTCAGCTGGCAGATTTCTTCACTAAAGCACTTCCTGGAGAACGGTTTCGATTTATTCTCCAGTAACTTGGTTTGGAGAGTCTCATGCCAGTGTCACTCAAAAGTCTTCAGGAAGGGAATGAGGAGTAATGGATTCGCTTCAAATATCCTTTTATATAATATATAACCCAGAAAAGAAAAATACAAAAATATAAAACCTATAAAAATCATAAAAAATCAGAAAAACTCAAAAATACTAAAAATAGTTTGTTTATTAGGCATGTATTCTGGCATCGTCAGAAGTTCAAAATGTTTTCAAAACATGCCTATATGGCTTACAGTCATTTCAGGCTGTAACCCGCGCTTCAAAATTATGGTTTGCTATTACTTCATATAGCAACCCGGTTTTCAAAATCCGTGTAAAAACACGTTATCATATTTTCACTATGTGCGGATTATCCGAAAAGTTGTACGCTTCAGTGCAGCCTTTCTTGTAAAAGAAGAGAAGTCTTCTTTTCCCAAAATCTCTTTCTTCTAAAAATTCTTCCAAAGAGATTTTGTGGTGTACAAGGTAGTCATTGGTCTTAAATTTTCTCGTATACGTTACCACTCACATTAATGGCTACTAAACGTTAAAATGGAAAAACGGGTCATTAATTGAGGGGGAGCGTATGTGCTCAAAATTTCTGCACCTTTAAAAACTTTGTGCACCAGCCACAGTGAAAACTCAAAAGATGTCTCAAAATCAGTAAAGGTTTAAAATTTTGCCACATGTCTCTCCAAAGCTTTTTCGAAAATCATTTAAATCAATTGGGATCACAAAATCTCAAAAGATTTGAAATTTTATGATCGGGGGAGAGAATGTGATTTAAATATAAAAACTGATTTAAAAGTGATGTTTTTGGACTCATAAATAATGTTTGTGGACTATCGAGAACGCTCCCTTATGTGCTAAAATGTTAAAGATTTTGGATTTTAATCAAAGCACATATTAAGGGGGAGCAAGTGATTATATGTGATGTTTTTGGACCTATAAAGATGTTTTGGACTCAAAAGATCGCTCCCTTATGTGCTAAAATTTTAATAAATTTTGGAATATGAACAAAGCACATATTGAGGGGGAGCAAGTGATTTAAAATGATGAATAAATGATCTCTTTTGTAAGCTCACCCGTATGTGCCAAAGTTTTTCAAAATTGATTCAGTCAATGTGTACATATTGAGGGGGAGCAAGTGGCTAAGAGTCTTTCGCGGATTTTTACAAACTCAAGTAGAAACCGTGAATTGCTTATGACTCAGAATTTGACTCATGAATTGACGAAACATGAAAAGTCGTGAATCGAAAAGACTAGTCCTGGCCGGGTAATAATTTCAAGCTGGTTTACCAGTGATGTAAACGTGTCTCGAAGAGGACTGGTCAAAGTAGATAGTACCGTTTCGAGAAACTCTTCTTAGATATATACTTTGACGGGTCTAACTTCCTTTTTAAGGAATGTTAACAACTTCAAGTTAGTTATTAGGGCTAGTTATCACCTAAAAGCTGATAATGGATCCCTTTAACTAAGCAACGTAAACGTGTCCCTCGGGTATATGTCTATTAAGAGCCGATCAATTCAAATAAGTGCAACTCACCCCAACATGTGCAAATTTCTTTCTTCCTATAAGCACATGTTAAGGGGGAGCATTTGAAGAAATGATAAAACTCTCAAGGTGTTAACAAAAATGTTTTTCTTTATCATAAACACCTTGAGAGAATTTTCAAAGATTTGGTTATATGGCGAATGTGGAAAATTACCAAAAGACCGACCACTTTTATTTAAAGCATGGAGTTATAAGGATGGTAAGGTTAGGTATATGTTCCCATGATCCACCAGAACCGGAGGGATCTTCCCAGGGACAATCCAATAGATAGATTAGAAGTCCTTAGGAATGATTGAAAAAAGGAAGAAAAGTGAGAAAGGGAAGAGTGCCGACTGAGACTAAGCTAGGACTGGAACAAACCCAACAAGGTTCTAGTAAATGAAGTCTCGGTAAGCACTGAAGGGGTTGAAGAATTAAAAAGAAATGAATTGAGAAAGGGTGAAAAGAAATAGCCGTCCAAATTATTCAACCTTAGGGCAGAAACCGGGTTCAATTCATATGCTACTGTTTGTTACCAAGGTAACATCGGTATTGAAGATAAAGACATCATAGACCCAGTGACGCACTGCCCTAAACCTCCCAACCACTCAAGTTCTCTTAAAAGAGCTTGTTTCATTCTCACGGGGAACCGGTGTAAACTATCGACTAGTCTCTTAGAGCTAGTTGATATTGAAACAAGAGACCCCTCCCTAGTCTCCGAATAGGATAACCAATGTGAACTTATCGAGTCTAGAGCCAAGAGATGCATCAAAAGATCTCATAGGAACACTTGATACTTCTACACTGGTTGTTCAACATTAAGGACACCAGATGTAATATTTTGAGTCCTACGCAGATCTTAGCAATCTGCTGAGAACACTTATGAGGGAATATACATAAGTATTTCCCAGTGATTGAGTGGAAACTCCTGCCAGGGTCAACATCAAACAGCCCTGACAGCAGGTCACTTCGGTAATCTCTTGTGGGTTACGCTTAGTGTGTTCGGTGGTGTTCCAAAAGGTCTACAGTCATGGGGTGATCTCCAGTGACTCACCTAATCGTTGGTGTACTTCGGTATGTCAGTGAAAGCCCTTTCGGGGGCATCCGATTAGGAACAGCCTTGGTAAGGATTAGAGAAATTCTTCACACTATGCTGTTGACGATCTCAAAGTCCGAACTTGTAAGTGCCGGTATGTTTATTACTAACCAAGTTTTATGCAGCTCAACATACCAAACTTACCATGTTCACCACCATTACTCTAGTTCCACATGCTCATACCAACATCTAAAAGGAGACGTCAGAACTGTTCAACCGGGAAGATCTACTCAACAAAGATGTATGGGCATGTTGGAAAGGCGTAATCACACCAAAGACAAAGAAGTTGACCATTGATGCCGATTGCTGAAAAGATGCAGATTCATCATCTCATGCTTACACTTCAACATCATAACTTAAGATATCATGATCAAAGAATGGGCTTCAACTATGCTTTCACAACTCTGATGCAGAAGATCATGATCCAGAAAAGTGTAAAGCATGACATCACAAAGATAATCACAACATCACAAAGAGACACATACACTCAAAGATGACTTGAAGTTAATTATATGGATGAAGAGCGAAGAGCAAAGTCAAAAGATCATCATATACATCAAGGAAGTCATCTTGAGTCGTTTATCCATGAAGAATCAATGACTACGAGCTACAAAAGAATCTACAAAGATCTCAATGCAAGAATTCAAGAATCAAGATCTAAAAGGGTGACCTCTCTTAGGGGGAGATTGTTAGGAATACGATTTTTGTATAAGAAAGATTCGGTCACCCCAGATATGATTAAGCATTTTTTAGCTCGTAGTAGTTACATTAGTTAGTAATACGTAGTTTAGAAGTAGATTAGTTCGCGGAAGAAGGATGGGTCTTTACCCACTGTATACCTGATCCGCAGCCCAAGTGGCACGCCTAAGTGGCAAAACCCATGTATATAAACCCCTCTCCATCCTTGGAGAGGGCAAGCCTTCTCATAATTTTATTTTCTTTTTTTTGGTTTTCTCTCCAAGGCTTCATCTCTTTCTCTCTCTAACTTTCTCTCTCTACATTTCTTTCTTTTCTTTCTTACATGTAACGAACCAAACCACATGATCCATACGTGTTTGTGAGCTTATTTAGTATCCTACAGGCTTGTTGCATATGCTAAATGCAACCGTGATTTCTACGAAAGTGAGTTAGGATTTTTCTTTTTATTTTTATTTTTTAGATTTATGCTTGTGGTAGTGTTGTGATTTCAGGGAAATGAAGTTTGCTTATACAGGCTAGCTGAAGGTACGAAGACTTCTCGTGATCCTTCTTTCATTTTTTGGAGCAAATTTCAGGGAAGTTCTCGCTCTAATTCTACCTTCTCTTCACATTTACTTAATTTTTAGTACAAAAGGGACTTTGTACACTTCAAGTAGGGGGACGGGAGTAGAATTATCTTGAACTTTATGAGCCCTCATTTTTCTAGTTTATTTTGAAAAATTTTGCCTTTTCTTAAACTTTTGATATGTTTTTCTTAACCGAACTAGAATAGACCTTAGCCGAGCGCATTTAACCCTTGAATTAATATGGTGAGGATTAGCCTATTCAGTTTCTCCCTGTTTACCCAAATCCACCAAAATATTGAGTGTGCCGGTAGTTTTGTAAACTTTAGAACTTGGCTTTTACATCATTTCAAACCCATAGACGAGTAATGTGCTAGACACGTTTGGAAGGGACAATTTTAGAAGGCAATGTTTTAGGATTATCACCCAAATAGCCTTATATGTGTGTGTTTATCGATTAGTCACCTCGACTTCTCGACCCCCGTGTAAACCCTTTTGTTGCACTCATCTTTAGTGCAAGATACCCCTAGTTACACCCTTTTGAGCCATTCCTTTCGATTCTTACCCAAAATATATTGTTTCGATACACCATTACACCTTAGCCTACCGTGTAGTCTAGTCTATGATTGGGAAGTTGTTGTTTGCCCTAGTTCGAGGTCTAAATGGATGAATTCAGGAATCACAGCTACAAAGACATATCATTGAAGATCATTTGAAGACCCCCCAATTTCTCATGTATTGTTCATCTCAAGTGGGGGGATGTATATTGTTGTAATAAAAAAAATGTGAAATTCCGTATGTAGATATTTGAAATAAACAGGTGCACCTATGTATAGCACCTTGATGAAGAGCTTATAAAGACTTACTATCGAAGAGGCCACTTCGGTCACAATTGAAGAAAATAGTTGGTGAATAATTCTACACCAACATGAAGATCAAGTTTTGTGCCCATAATGACGTCCTCTAATGGCACATTTACTTGCTATGATCCAATTTCTGCGTTTCAAAGTTTAGACCTTGGACGAACGGTAAATGGTGACGACTTAGTTGTAGGCTTAGACTATTTGCTTCTTATTTTTCATTTCACACCCATTATGTGAAATCCCATGTTTATTCCTACCCTTAGTCGTGAATCATGCTTAGGTGAAGGATTCGAGCAGGTCTTGGTGTCTTGCCCGGCGTTCCGGTCATGTATCATTGCCTTTGTCGCTTTCGCCGTAGCATGTTAGTAACGACACCACACCCTTAACCTTATATATGTTCACCCAATGTTGCCTTCGAGAGTTGTACCGACCTTAGCTCTAGTGGGGGAGTTTTGTGTAACTGCCAAGCCTATGATAGAATACATACTATGACTGTGCAATGAGTGATTACCCCGAAAATTGACACTTAGAATATAGAGTGAGTGTTTGTTTCCTTTTTCGTGAGGTGTTCGGCTTTGAAAAATTCTAGCATAGGATATTTTTAAACTCATATTTCCCGAGTTATATTGGGGGATATCTTTTTGAGAATACTTCTAACGAGGTCTACTTGAGGGCAAGTAGAGTTCAAGTGGGGGGATATTTGATAACATCAAATTACCCTGATATTTAAGTGTCAATTTCCCCCTGTTATGCTCATTTATATTCTTAATAATGTGAATATATGCTATTATCTCTTCATATTTTGTATTCAGGTTACGAGTGAGCATAGGAGCTAAAGAGACGAGGAAATTGGAAAGTACATGCAAAAGATAGACAAATCCAAGTATGCTGGAAAAAGCTACGGTGTAACTCAATCTCTCAACTACGCCGTAGTAAGGATTTCTACTATGAAGACCAAAGTCAACACGAATCAACAGTTACGGCGTAACACATTTCATAGTTTACGCCGTAACCATCTCAATTCTTGAAGAATCCTCAGATATGAAGACTACGCCGTAACAACAACTACGGAATACGGCGTAGCAATGAGTACGAGAGTAGTCCAAGATCAAGAATTAACATATGGCGTAACACACCTTTAGGAATACGACGTAATGAAGACTACTAGAGTTATCTCAGATCCGATAAATACTCTACGGCGTAACCGTTTGGAGATTACGACGTAGAAGAATCCCTAAATGACTATTACGACGTAACAATTCATCAATTACGCCGTAAACTCTGGATCTGGATAAGATTTACCAGTTACGGCGTAACACATTTCGTGATTACGCCGTAACTCACGTCGGGCCTATAAATACAGCCCTAATTTCTGCATTTCAGCATCAACTTTCTCACACACAAAATCAGAGATCGTTAGGAGCTTTTAGGAGGCCCTTCTACAGCAGCATACGAAGGCTTTCCAAGGGAGAAATCACAATTCAATCACCATAAGTTTTAGGATTTCATTATTTCAATTACATTTCGAATATATGGATCTTGTAAACATTATTTCGAGTGTTAATTCTAATATGATTGGCTAAGCACCTCTGGTGCTAGCCTAGTTATGATGCCTATATTGTTTTAATCATGTTTTCGTACTTTTCTTATATGCTTTTATGTGTGTGCATGCATAGTTTGTCTTGAGAACCTTTAGTTTCGGTAGTTTTGATATGCGGTTGTATCCATTACGCTAGCTTTAATTGAATTAAGACCCCAATTGAGTTAGTAGGCTAGAAGAATTGACCATAGGACACTAGCCTGATGGATTGCGAGGAAATGGGAGGGATGACAACTGACCATATTGCCTCGTGTGCGAATTGACCATAGGATCACCTTCCGTAGTTGATAAACTTAAGAAGTTAGAGAAATAGCCTATGATCGTGACAACGGTCCATTTAAAGATAAGTCTAGCATGTAGTGGCACTTAATGACTCAAACCCGTATACCATACGTCGCCTTACTACATGGGAAACGCCATGGTTCCTAACAGGATTCGGGGGAGATAGGCTAGGGAACTTGCCATATGCACCTAGTGATATATGTCCGCCCCACCTAAAGCATAAGATTAGTTTAATAGGGAACATGATATAAAATGATATAGGAGAAGTAACTAGGCTAGTACACTTTTCTCCCACTGCTCACAACTTTACTTTTATTTGCTATTTGTTTTATTGTTTTATTTTCATTTCAACTAATCAATCAATCCATTATTTCTTTTAATTAGTGACATTAGACTTAGGCATAATCCGCACCACATAGCTCTTGGGACGACCTCGGAGTTACCATTACTATTCTATACACGACCGGATTCTCTGTCAGTTAGTGCAGATAGGTAGACCTTAGGTAAAACGAGTAATTATAAATATTAAAACCTGGTCGGTAAAACCTGCATCAACCTCCTCTTATAAAACTCTGATGGTTTTATTGAATGATAACTCATTCTATAAAAACGTCTCTTATCGAGTCGTTTTCTATTACTGTAACTGTGATTCCATGAAGTAATACCCCAACTCTAAATCCGCTGCGAAACGTGAAAATAGGGGTGTTACAGATTGGTATCAGAGCTTCAGTTGTATAGAACAAGGTCAAAACCTAAACTACAACTATTTTTCCCGATACCTGAGAAAGTCCTTTGTGCCACTTCACTCCCCAATGCCTTTTCCCAGAGCCATACGTGCATTAGACCTGCATACTAGGTATTACTTGACTATTACTTGAGCATATATTCATTTCTGCATCATTAGATAGATATGCCTGCTCCCCAGTACTCTACTATTACCCCATCCGGAATACATACGGAGAATGTTCATTCCTCTCCGAATGGTTCTGATTTTAGCCTTAAGAATCTTTTCCCCGATTCCCCGAATAGCCCTAGTAATAGTATAGATATGTCGTCGCCCATAGGTTTTACATCCTTTTTAGATGACCCACACCTAAAACATATAAGAGATTTTTATGCTAAGGCATCACCTATCACTTCCCCAAACACTATCCTACATCCACCTTTTCCCACACCTAGGTTAGAACCACATGGTTTCTTTCTCCCTAGAACACCTTATATGCCTAGAATACCCATCGCTGCCTATAACCCTAGATATGAACCTAGGCAACCCTATACTATAGCACCTACACCCTATTTAGTAGACCCTCCCACTTCATCTTGGAAATTTGAAGTCGAAGAAAATCCCATTAAGACAACCTTAGAAAACCAGGAAAATCAGGTAGAAGAAATTTTAAATAATCTAGATGAAGTTTTTCTTGACCTTATTAGGAAGATAGAAAAGGTCATGATAATAACTTAGGAACCCGACCCGACTATAGTAATTTAAGAAATACCTTAGCACAAGCCTGTTTTAGGATAGGAAAATTACAAAAGAATCAAATGAGACATCACCATAAGATAGCCTTTGCTCGTTTTAGAATATGTAAGTATGCCTTAAGAATCATGCTTTAGGATGATTAAGTATAGTAATACCTTTAAGATATGTAAAATAGGAAAGCAATAATAAGACTTAGGTATACCTTATTGATACTTCCTGGTGTCCCTCAAAAACTAGGATAACCTAGTCAACCTAGAATTAGGAATCCTTTCCCTTGATTACTTTAGGTCATCCTAAACCTAGTAAGAATCCCTAGGAAATCTAAGAATAAACCGTAAAAATATAACAAGTAAATACTTGTTATAACCCACCTTAAACTCTTACACTATCATAACCCTTAGAAATATTAGAACCCCGATGCCTTAGACATATAGACTCTTATCACTCTTAAACCCTTAACTCGATTGGGTTTCGATTTCAAACCCAAGTCCTTGTTGAGAGCTGTCTCATAAGGATACTCATTCATGAACTTTAGGTTTGGGGAAAACCTAAAGCTTCATTTTATAGAATCCGTCCTCTATCCTTTCTCTTCCATTGAAATTTTTCCTCGGGCAATCTGCCTAAAACTCTACCCTCCTAAATCCAACAACATGACATTTGGCATAAATAACGACGCTTGTTAGAAATTTAAGTATAACAAGTTATTTATTACCTTATGCAGTTGTGACTTCCTCTTCCGTTATTTTATGACGTTCTATGTCATGATTAACAACTCTTTTCAAATCTCCACCCTTTCCACCCAAAATCCCTTAAACACCCTTCCCCAATCGTTCCATATGATACTCATGATGAAATTCTTATTCTACATCATAGAGATCTGAATTCTTTCTCTCTCTTACCCTCGGTTTTCACTACTTCTTCAGACTTCTTTTTGGTTAGAAGATATTTCCCTAACCATTCCCATATACGAGTATATAGTAATTATATACAAAGTATATTCCCGTTCTTCCCTCCTTACTCCCCTAAGATTACTATGATTCCTAAAAGAACTAACTTAGAAAACCCCTAGTTAATCTCCCCAGAATACTCATACTTAGGAATAGGAATAACCTTAGGATGCCTCTGGAAGATAGAAATAGAATACCTTAGATTATGAAGTTAGATTATCCTAAGATATCCCTAAGAATAACTTGAAGGTTAGAAATTTAAAAGATAGGAAAAATAGGATTCAATTTAGGAACTTTATCGAGGATATTAGAAATAGAACACAGATTAGGTATAAGAAATTTTAGGAAAAACAAAGAATTAAATAAAAAGTCTCCATCTTAAGCCTTTAAATTCCTAGTATAGGATAGGCACATTAAGCTTCTACCAGATAGACACATTAAGCTTCTACCAGCTAAACACATTAGTAAACCTCTACTAAATAGAAATAAGTCATAATTTGCCTCTACTTAGTCCCTTAGGATACCTACATAATATTTCGAGGATCTTAGAAAAGTGAAACTTTAGAAATAACTAAGAAACTTTAATGGGCCTGATTAGAAGTTTATGAACTTAAAACCTTACTTATAGAAACTAGGAAGAATTTATTTAAGGATATTAAAAATACTTAGGCTTGACATTTCATAGGTTACACATTAGGAAAACAAGGTTGCAAAAATCGTGAATCGGTAGCCGGGCGGTCCCCCTGTAGCTTGTAATCGGTCTAGGCGGGATTAATCGGTGATTAATCGGTTTGGCATTTTTGACAAGTTTTCTGTATTTCCGGCAAGTTTTAGGTATTTCCAGCAAATTTTAGGTATTACTGGCAAGATTTTTCTTAAAAAAACATCTTGAAATATATATAAACAACAAGTATAACTTATTAAACCATTTTACGGTGAGTTTTGGCAATTTCTAGCAAGGTTTGAAGGTTTCGGACAAGCTTGACCACCGTTGACTGTCATTAACCGTCGTTGACCACGGTTGAACAAGTTGTTTGACCGATTTACACAAATCGGCAAGGTTGGTGACCTTGTAGCACCAAATCGGCGATTAATCGGCCTTGTAGGCCTTGTTTTGCAACACTAGGAAAATCTACTTAGAAGATACTATGGATACTACCCTAACTGGTTTCAAGTACCTAGGAATAATTATACTTATAATCATAGTGGTACTAGTAATAATAGACAACCTAGGCCAAAAGATTAAACCTAAAGATCCGCCTAAGAATAGTAATATTCCTAAGGAAACCCTAGCTAAAGAACTACCTATTCTACCTAGCCCTCCTCCCTTTATAGGATCGTCATCAATGACTAAAACTGAAACATCACCCTTAGACTTAAAGTTTAGTACTAAGAGATTAGAAGAACCTTAGGAAGAAAACAGAATTTAAAGGAATCTAGTAAATCTTATCCTTACTTAGAATACCATCCCTTCCGGTATTCTATTACTTTGTTTCAAAATCCTATCCAATCATTTCAACTCCCGCTCTTCCGTTTTAAACTTTACTCTCCCGCTTTTCCTTACCCTCCCGTTTAAACTTCATCCTCCTGCCCTTCCTCTTACTCTAAACTCTCTTCCTACCTCCCCCTACAATGTTATAGGAGTTGGAACTTGTATTTCTCGTCATATCACAAGATCCTATTAGTTAGGACTTGTAAGAATATCTATGTTGAACTTTAATCCTCATTATGTTCAACTACGATATTATACTATCTCTCTTTACAAAGATTGTAAAGGTGAGATTGACAATGCTCATCACTCGAGATGTAGCAAATTGGTAACAGAATAGCTATGGAACTAGTCACTATGGTTAGAACTTGTCTCTGTCATGATTAGAGTATGTCTCCATCATGAATAGAACTTGTTTTCATCATGGCTAGAACCCGTCTTCACTTTGGTTAGAACTTGTTTCTACCATGACTGGAACTTGTCTCCAAAACACTCTTGGACCACATATCCTTAAATGTGGACTACTCTTCCATTTTCCGCCGATACTACTTAAGGACGATTTATGATGACTATTCTATTAAAATGAATTAGGACGCTCTTTCATTTTAAGTAGAAAGTTATAAATCGAATGGATCATGAATTTATAAGCTCTTACTTACAAGAAGTGGGACGCCATTACTTGTGAGTAATGAGATATCATCTTTAGTCTTTTTAATGAACAAAGTTTTATCAATCCTACCCTTAGTGTAACCACATTCTAAAAGATAGGTGGACAACTTTTCATACCATGCCCTGGGAGCTTGATGCAAACCATACAGTGCTTTATCAACTCTATATATTCTGTCAGGGAAATTTGGATCTTCAAAACCAGGTGGTTGTGAAACATAAACCTCCTCTTTGATTTCCCCATACAGAAAAGCACCTTTCACATCCATTTGATACACTACAAAATCTTTATATGAAGCTGATGAGACGAAAAATGTTACGTTTTTAGGGGTCAGTTTGAGTCCTAATTCGTATATTATTGGATCGGATTTCACCCAAAGTTGTTTCTTTTCTCATTTTAGGTACTTTTGAGGAGAAAATCACAAAAGAAGCATTTTCGGGCGTTTT
>LBNU01020534.1:9281-21917 GCA_014162995.1 Artemisia annua | reverse complement strand
CTAGATCATAGTCCTTTTGAACCTTAATGCTTGGTTTCGTCACTGTTTTGGAACTATACCTAGAGGAGCTATGAGCAGGAGTAGCTACATGTTGAG
The DNA here is from genome assembly GCA_014162995.1 of Artemisia annua. Classification (NCBI taxonomy): domain Eukaryota; kingdom Viridiplantae; phylum Streptophyta; class Magnoliopsida; order Asterales; family Asteraceae; genus Artemisia; species Artemisia annua. The sequence continues at coordinate 21,821 of LBNU01020534.1, read as the reverse complement.
GTTTAGCAGAACTAGAAGCAATAATCTTAGGCAAATAATGCGGAGTGACTGGTTTTGACAAAACTTGTTCCTCATCAACTTGGGAGGCAAACCGTGTTTTTGAAAATTTTGGTCGTTCAGATCTAAACGCAGTCGGTTGTCTAACAACTGATTGGTTTCTATTCGATTGTAAAACAGGTTTACCCAAGATTGATGGTTTTGCAAACTTAGTGTTCACACTATTTCCTGTTGCTCTTCTTAGCTCGTTTTTTAATGCTGTAATTGTGAAACCCTTATTCATAAGTTGAGCTTTGAATTCATCATTTTTGCCAATCAAAGAGATTGTTTGCTCAATATTCTTAGTTTTCATTTCTTTGATTGAAGTACTCAGTTCTTTGCAATGAATTTTCAAAAACTCATTTTCATCAAGTAATTTAGCCACCTTTTGTTCCAATTCAATAGCATCACAATCATGTTTAGCCTTAACTTTACTACACATATCACACATCTCAGTAATACATTTATTTAGGTTGTTGATTGTCAAGTTCTTGGTTTCTAGCTGAGCTTTCAAATCATTAATCGTAAAGTATTCACGGAAATCAGGAAGTTCCGGATTTTTACATGGTTGATTAGTTTGAAAACTTTCTTCCTTTTGTTGCATTGCGATTTCAAGTAAAATACAATGTTTTTCAAGTTGCAAAAATCTCTTTGAAAGTTCATTAAAAGTTTCTTTATCAACCATATCATTTGATTTAAAAGCATCGGCCGTTAACACAGAACTTAACAATTTATCACGTTCAGCATCCTGACCACTTTTTCCCCCTTTATGACTCATATTTGTTGGATTAGACATGGTATTGCTATCTGTCTTTTTCAACAAATTTGTGTCATAAGTGTGTTTGATTTGATCAGTATGCTCCCGTTCATTAGAGAGCACATTATGTTGAACAGTTAAGGGTATCTCAGCACATGACATTTGTTCATTAACCGGTCTAAAATCAGCATCCATGCCATGGGTGACTAGAGTCACTGAACTGCTGGTAGTGTCAAGCTTATCTGTCTCTGATCCTTTACGCATCGTGACACCTAACCCAACATCCAAAGCTTTTCCCGAATGGTCAATACCATCACATGATTGTACCAGAGATCCCTTCACTTTGTCGTCATCTAAACGTCTGTGTTGTGCTCTTTCCTCAATGAACGCCTTAACATCACCCATGAGTTGGATGAGTGTATCTCTGAACGTGTCAACCTCAATTCCCGTGTGATCAGCAAAGCACCTTTTAGTCATCTCACTGTAATGGTCATACTCCAGAGTGAATTTTGAATCAAAGAATACTTGGAGTTGTTTGTTAATCACACAAAGAGCAGCCATGGATCCAATTTTTGAAGATTCTTCTTGGTCAAGTTGTTGTTGTAATTGATCTAAGTAAAGAATCATTGTGTCTGTGAAAGTCTGAACATCTTGACCAAAAAGTGTTTCAAATGCACGTTCGAATCCCTTTTTGAAACCATTTCCCTTTAAGAGTACCGAGAGGTGTGAATGAAGTTGTCGGAAGCATTCTATGGAGCTTTTCTCTACGTTATTGAACAATTTATGTGGCTGAAGAAACTCTTTTTCTTTAGAACTCGAACATGACAATTCCATTTCAGCGTTATCAGACACAAACATGTTCATCTGTTGTACAGGGTTTGAAATTATATGTTCATCGATCACGTCGTACAGTTTGAGTATCTCAGAGATGACAGGATCTGAATTAGTAGACATGATAATAGACGTGCACGGGATTTTACAATTCTATGATTTAAACCGAGAAATGGATTATTCGCGGGATTTTACAAAATCAAGAAAAAACCGTGAAACACTCAAGAATTGGTTGAACGAGTGATGAGAACCGTTGGACCAGAACAATGATTAGAGGTTGTATGTTGATCGTGATAATTGTAAGATCGATCGGTTGAAGGGAGTATTCAGACAAGTCACAGTGAATTTCCGACAACGTTTGTGAATCATGATCCGAATAAGCCCCGTAGTTCAATAAACCCGAAAGTATCACAAACCAAAATAATTTCACAATACATGTCGATTTCTCTATTATATTGCACGCCCATAACAATAATCAACGTCGGATGAATAGAAATTGAGCTTTGAATTCATCATTTTTGCCAATCAAAGAGATTGTTTTCTCAATATTCTTAGTTTTCATTTCTTTGATTGAAGTACTCAGTTCTTTGCAATGAATTTTCAAAGACTCATTTTCATCAAGTAATTTAGCCACCTTTTGTTCCAATTCAATAGCATCACAATCATGTTTAGCCTTAACTTTACTACACATATCACACATCTCAGTAATACATTTTTTTAGGTTGTTGATTGTCAAGTTCTTGGTTTCTAGCTAAGCTTTCAAATCATTAATCGTAAAGTATTCACGGAAATCAGGAAGTTCCGGATTTTTACATGGTTGATTAGTTTGAAAACTTTCTTCCTTTTGTTGCATTGCGATTTCAAGTAAAATACAATGTTTTTCAAGTTGCAAAAATCTCTTTGAAAGTTCATTAAAAGTTTCTTTATCAACCAAATCATTTGATTTAAAAGCATCGGCCGTTAACACAGAACTTAACAATTTATCACGTTCAGCATCCTGACCACTTTTTCCCCCTTTATGACTCATATTTGTTGGATTAGACATGGTATTGCTATCTGTCTTTTTCAAAAAATTTGTGTCATAAGTGAGTTTGATTTGATCAGTATGCTCCCGTTCATTAGAGAGCACATTATGTTGAACATTTAAGGGTACCTCAGCACATGACATTTGTTCATTAACCGGTCTAAAATCAGCATCCATGCCATGGGTGACTAGAGTCACTGAACTGCTGGTAGTGTCAAGCTTATCAGTCTCTGATCCTTTACGCATCGTGACACCTAACCCAACATCCAAAGCTTTTCCCGAATGGTCAATACCATCACATGATTGTACCAGAGATCCCTTCACTTTGTCGTCATCTAAACGTTTGTGTTGTGCTCTTTCCTCAATGAACGCCTTAACATCACCCATGAGTTGGATGAGTGTATCTCTGAACGTGTCAACCTCAATTCCCGTGTGATCAGCAAAGCACCTTTTAGTCATCTCACTGTAATGGTCATACTCCAGAGTGAATTTTGAATCAATGAATACTTGGAGTTGTTTGTTAATCACACAAAGAGCAGCCATGGATCCAATTTTTGAAGATTCTTCTTGGTCAAGTTGTTGTTGTAATTGTTCTAAGTAAAGAATCATTGTTTCTGTGAAAGTCTGAACATCTTGACCAAAAAGTGTTTCAAATGCACGTTCAAATCCCCTTTTGAAACCATTTCCCTTTAAGAGTACCGAGAGGTGTGAATGAAGTTGTCGGAAGCATTCTATGGAGCTTTTCTCTGCATTATTGAACAATTTATGTGGTTGAAGAAACTCTTTTTCTTTAGAACTCGAACATGACAATTCCATTTCAGCGTTATCAGACACAAACATGTTCATCTGTTGTACAGGGTTTGAAATTATATATTCATCGATCACGTCGTACAGATTGAGTATCTCAGAGATGACAGGATCTGAATTAGTAGACATGATAATAGACGTGCACGGGATTTTACAATTCTATGATTTAAACCGAGAAATGGATTATTCGCGGGATTTTACAAAATCAAGTAAAAACCGTGAAACACTCAAGAATTGGTTGAACGAGTGATGAGAACCGTTGGACCAGAACAATGATTAGAGGTTGTATGTTGAACGTGATAATTGTAAGATCGATCGGTTGAAGGGAGTATTCAGACAAGTCACAGTGAATTTCCGACAACGTTTGTGAATCGTGATCCGAATAAGCCCGTAGTTCAATAAGCCCGAAAGTATCACAAACCAAAATAATTTCACAATACATGTCGATTTCTCTATTATATTGCACGCCCATAACAATAATCAACGTCGGATGAATAGAAGCTCGAGCAAAACCGTGATCACGCAAAATTATACCACAACAAAAATTATCCTACACCACCAATTTGTTATCACAAGTGACAAGTCCTCCCATCCCAAACTTGATTATCATTGAACTCGTAGCTCAAAACAAACTCCGGATCACACTACAACGCCTCAAGTCCAATAACTAAAATATACGGCCCCCAACAGAAGAAAAACTCGGCAGCCCAACGAGATCCTACACCAAGCCCAGTCCACGAAGAAAAAAACTCAACCCTAATTATACGGTATAAAAACCCACCTTAATCTCTCCTACCCCTCATTTCACTCAAACTAATCCTAACCCTAATCCAAGACGCAGCCACCAAAATCTTCTCACCCTCTCTAAGCAAGACAAATCGTCCCTGATAATAATTTTCAACAATATTATTCGAACCCAAACAAAACCGTTATCAGAGTCGAATCACATAAGGACCTTGACACCTCAAGGTTCACAGCTTGATGAAGAGCGTTTCGAAACCAGGTAGGAATTAAGATTATTTTCTGTAACCAAAACGAAAGTGGGAGAGAAACACTATTGTTCTATTCATTTCTTAATATGTTTCGAATATTAAAAGGATGTTGTAAGCCTTATACAATATTGATCCGTGATGAATATCTCTCTATGGCTCTTGTTATTGAACTGATCTTTGATGAGAAGAAGAGATAAACTGAGGTCTTTGATGTTGTTATATTTTATCTTGTTTTAAGTTTTCTTTTAAACCGAATGAAAGGGTAAGATGAATCTTCTAAGGTTTTTCTTATCCTTGATGGTATTCGGATATTACAACGAAAGAAATTAAACTTCTTTATAGATCTGTGATGTTTGTCTCTTGTATCTCTAAGTCTTTGGACATGAATATGATCATACAAAGAGAACACGGAGATCTTTGTTTTTTTTCTTTATCCTCTTACCTTATGTTGTAAACGAATGAGAGTAAGGCTGAGGCACAGTTTGTTTTTCGTACTTTGCATTGAAACTATGATCTATGATGAGATAATATTTTCGTGAAATGATCTTTTAAGATCTTTGAGTTTGTTGACCTTACGAAAATATAAACTGAGATCTTGAGTCCATATTCGATTCTTGTTTGAGAAATGGTTTAGGATTAGAAGAAGTAAATGAAACCGCTGCCTGAGTCTAAACAAGGTAACCGCTAGACTTGAGATAGCCGCTGTCTTGCTAACCGCTGCTCTTAAAGATCTAACCGCTGACAAGATTGAATTAGGGCAGCGTTTTGTTAAGGTAAGGTACACAATGAAAGTAAACGCTGCTAAAAAAGCTAGCCGCTACTTGGAAAAAGGTAACCGCTATAAGAGATAAACGCCACACTAGTTAACCGCTGGTCACTAAAATACAAACCAATCCCTGACCGGTTTTTTTTGTCTTTTTCCCACACTGACAAAACAAGACTTAACCGCTAAGAAGAATGAAAAGAACACGCTAGTAAGAAAGATAGGAAAGCAATACAGGAGCAGAAACACGAATAAAAATACACTCAAACTATAGTAGTATATTCCCTTTTGCTACCACAACAATTAATAATTAGATATTTGTTTTGGACAAAGTTTCCTTAGTGAATACAAAACAAATGAGACAATAGTGAGATCTTATGAACATTAAGTCGAACCAAACAGAAAGAAGAATAAAAAAAAACCCAAAACCAAGATGAAACTATAAAACCAATCGAACCAAAAAAACAAGAAAAACCAAACTAAAAATCCAAAAATCAATAATCCCAAGGTGAAACGTAGGCTCTTGATACCAATTGTAAAACACTAAAATTATCACATGCATGGTTCTTGTGGTTATGGATCGAATCAAGAGAAGAAAGAAAGAAAGAATGAAAGAAAGAAGAAGATGAGAGTTTAGAGAGAGAAAGAGAGAGAGAATGGAACCTTCGAGAGAGAAAGAAACCAAAAAAAATAAAATAGATTAAGGAAGGCTCACCCTCTCCAAGGAAGGAGAGGGTATTTATATGTACATGAGTTTTTGCCACTTGGGCTGCGGATCAGGCATACAGNCATGCATGGTTCTTGTAGTTATGGATCGAATCAAGAGAAGAAAGAAAGAAAGAATGAAAGAAAGAAGAAGATGAGAGTTTAGAGAGAGAAAGAGAGAGAGAATGGAACCTTCGAGAGAGAAAGAAACCAAAAAAAATAAAATAGATTAAGGAAGGCTCACCCTCTCCAAGGAAGGAGAGGGTATTTATATGTACATGAGTTTTTGCCACTTGGGCTGCGGATCAGGCATACAGTGGGTAAAGACCCGTCCTTCTTCCGCGAATACTAACTACTTCTAATCTACGTTCTACTAACTATTATAAATGCTAAACAATGCTTAATCGTATCCGGGGTGACCGAATCTTTCTTATACAAAAATCGTATTCCTAACACTAAACATGGTACGGGTGTTTCCCAAAATCCTTTCGGCTTGCATTTTTTCCAGATCATGGTTCCAGAACACATGCTCTGGAGCTATTCTCTTTTGAGGGACAAAGATTGCAATTCTGTTATCTTCAGAGTAATCATACTTGTACAGAATCTTATTTCTAATGCACATGGGATCCTTTAATTTTTCAGCCAACATAAGTCTAGTTTCCTCTTAAATTTCAATTGACTCATCAAACGATGTCACATCAGGGGGGGGGGGCATGACCAGGCTCAAACAAAGCACACACATCATATAGTGCAGGTTGGGCATTCTTAACATTCCTAAGGAAATTAGATTTGGGCTTGCCTACATCCTTATCATTATGTTCATCGCATAATGTCTTATGACTGTGGATCATCTGAGCAGTTTGAATGGTTTGCCCTTGCGTGTACAACTTATTCTCAAGTTTGTTCTTTAACGTTTTAAGTTTGGAAAAATCATCTAAGAGCTTAGATTCCTTATCTTGGAACTCACTTTTCAAAACTTTTACACTTTCTTGGATTTCATGTTTTTGTTTAACCGATTGATCCAGTTGTTTTTTCAGTGATTCCAATTCCCTTTTTAATGTTTCTTCCTTATTATTACGTTCAGATATAAGTACACGCAATTGCAAATCCATTTTCTGCTCACGATCAGTTAATTCAAATTTAGCACGATGCTCATAAATGGCAACCTGATCCTTAAGCATATTAATTCTAGATACCAATATATCATTAGGGACATGCTCTAAGGGCTCATATATTTCACAATCATTAGCAATACCGAGATGCACTACTTGATACAACGACGACCCGTTGTTACTCACATATTGTTCATATGGAATTATATTACTATTCCCCATATCAACATTAGTAGTAGCAACGGTGTTAGGTGGTTGTACTTCGTGGTGTATCTCTTGATCATCGCACACATTATGTTTGTGAGGTGTTGTGGGTACCTCAGAGATGATAGGTGCAGTAGAGGAGCTGGATGGTTGTCCTGATGATGCTGCAGCAGACAGATTTGCCATGAAGATGGTTTGTGCAGTAGGCTCATCATCAACATCTGAGTCGAAAGCATCACAGTCATCGGCTTGGAAGATGTTGGGGTCATTAAGGGCCAAGTCTTGCACGGGCTGATTATCAACATCAGCATCAAATGTGTTTCCATCATTTCCAGCAAGGAACAGTAACTCCTCTTCATCCAAAGCCGCTCCATTCTCTTGAGCTTGCATCAACAGCATTTTGTCCCTGAAGTACTCGGAGTTTTGGGGACGCTTTGGTTGATTGCAATTCCTAGCAATGTGTCCCAGTCCCCCACAGTTATAGCATTTAGGTTGCCTAGCCTGCCCTTGAAGTGCATTTCCAACTCTGTTTTCCACATTCCCACGAATACCATTCCTTTGATTCAGATTCTGTCTTCCTTAAACATTTTGCACCACAACTCTCCCATCTTCCACAATGGCTTGATTACGTGGGTTAGAGGAGGGTCGGAGTTGATTGTTGGTTTGGGGAAGTGTTGCTCTGAATTGCTGTGCAAGTAAGGATACCTGGTTTGTGAGGTTATCAATCATTAGATCGGTGTGAGAATATCCTGATTCCTGATGGGAGTTTACAGAAGATGGTGTGATCCTGGATGATTGCCCAAGCGATGTCAAAGGTGTTGGTGAAGTAGGGTTGTAAAGAACTTGATCATTGGAGGGTTGATGATGAATTTGAGTACTTGAAACGAAAGCAAGTTGTGAATTAGCATCACTAGGGTTAGGTGTTGGATTAAGTTTTTCCCTCATCATACAGTCATAGTTAGCATGTTTCTCATGTTGTTGGAGATATGCATAAAGTTATTCATGGTTGGTATCTCTCAGTCCTTTGTTGAGCNGATGAATTTGAGTACTTGAAACGAAAGCAAGTTGTGAATTAGCATCACTAGGGTTAGGTGTTGGATTAAGTTTTTCCCTCATCATACAGTCATAGTTAGCATGTTTCTCATGTTGTTGGAGATATGCATAAAGTTATTCATGGTTGGTATCTCTCAGTCCTTTGTTGAGCTTCACAGCTGTCACAAACCTATCCCATTCTGGTGTCATGTTGTTCACGAACTTGGAGTTCAGCTGAATGTTGGGCATTGTCATCTTGATGATTCTCATGTCATTCACAAGCTTGTGAATCCTGACATAGTAGTCAGTGATGCTTTCTCCAGGATTCTGTTTGAAATGTTCAAACTCATCATATAATTGGGATTCCCGATCTTCTTTGGTTAATTCAGAACCAGCCAGAAGCATTTTGACATTGTCCCATACTGCTTTGGCTTCAGTGTTGAAGTTGATGAGCTTGTATACGTCTTTAGGAAGTCCTTGAATAATGATGTTTGAAGCCCTAATGTCAGCATCATAACGCTTCTTCTCCTCTTCAGTAAGATCATCATAGGTCTGATCTCTAGGATTTCCAAGGAATGCAGGTTGATTGTCTGTAGCAGCGATGGTGTCCTTAATCGTGCCCAACTGAAATGGTCCTTCATCAGTTGATTTGAGTATGTTGACACCATTATCCTTTCCCAAGCAATAGAGTCAAATTCTTTGAGCCCATGATTCATAATTCGTCCTATCCAGCATAGGAGGTCGGGTATCAAACCCGGCAGCTTGAATATCATCAGAAGCAGTCGCCATGATAGGATCTTAAACTTGATTATACAACTCTTGTGACTTAAACCGAGAAATTAGTTCTTTCCCGGGATTTTACTAAAGTCCACAAAAGAAACCACAACACTGAAGGTAAACGCTGGATGTAAACACTGGAGGTAAACGCTATTCTGAGCTAAACACTGGAGGTAAATGCTATCTCTAAGGAGAGCTAAACACTTAACTGAGCTAAACGCTGAGCTGAGCAAAACGCTAAACTGAGTTAAACGCTGAGCAGGGCTAAACGCTAGACTGAAGTAAACGCTGGTAATAGGTAAACACTGGGTAGAGGTAAACACTGAAGCCACTAAACGCTGAAACCACTAAACACTGAAACCACTAAACGCTAAACCCACTAAACGCCAGAGAGTACAAAACGCTGACACAAGATGCCAAACCAGTCGCTATCTAGCGTTTTGTCCTAATGTCCAAATATAGAAAATTCTACTAAACGCTATAACCAAAACGCTGAAGAACAGAACTAAACACTACCAAGAATAAGAAGCAGTGAAGGTAAACACTACCAAGAAACATCACCCAAAACACTTCAAAAACTCAACCAATGAATGATTTAGCCAAACCAACTGAAGAACTAGGTAGAACAAATACCACTAATCAAGAAAGTACATCCATAACACCTCCAATATCACTAACAAGATCAAACCAAGAGGTAGAATAAGAGAACCTTTTCTAACTAACTAAGACACTAAAAACTCCACCAAATCCGACTAAGCTAGGCCCTAGGGTGAAACCTTGGCTCTTGATACCAATTGTAGCATAATCATTAAGTCACAAACATGTTCATACAATAGATTTAGGTGGCGTTTTGTTTATGTAGTTAGAGAGAGAAAGTGGAACCTTAGAGAGAGAAAGTGTAAGAAGAGAATATTAGATTAAGTGAAAGGTTCAACCCTCTCCCTTGCGTGGGAGAGGGTATTTATACAAAGTTCCTAAGTGCCTCATGAAACAGGCTGTAGAGCGAGCACAGTGGGTGAAGACCCGACTCACTCTACGAATACTATTTACATACTAATAAACTATTAATCTACTAACTACTACGATAAATACTATGAGCTACTTGATGCTTGAATATACTCGGGGTGACCGAGTCTTTAATATGAATAAACGTATTCCTAACAAAGCTCTTAACATTTAATGTTTTGGGATTGACTAGTCATGAGTAAGGTTTTAAGCTCTGAATCTAGATCAGTCATAGGTTCTTGCTGTTCAATTTGATCATTGCTATCATAACCCATTGAGGCAATTGAATCATCAAATGTGACAACTGGGTTAATTTGATCATAATCTTCAAATGTAACCACTGCGTTCATTTGATCAGTCTCTTGTGTAGATAACGATGAGTCATTTTGAACAACTTGTTCCTTGTCTGATGCAGATGCAGATGGGGAAGCAATTGCATGTATCAGGCATGTGTTAAGATCAGATACCTGAGACAGACCGTCAGTGTCATACACTGGGTCCTAATCGCTTAAATGGAGTTCCTGCATGTTGGCCATAAGCATAACAGCAGCATTAGCTTCGAGATCTTCCATGTCATCATCAGATTGTGCATTGGTCATGAAGCTGTTATCCTTAGCAGTGACATTTCCACGTGCCTCATCTTTAAGAGCTAGAAGTAATGCTTGCTTGTGATACTTACTGACTTGAGTTCTCGGTGAAGGACATGCAGTTGCCAAGTGACCTATCCCGTTGCAGTTGTAGCATCTAATGACTGTATTTCCAGATTCATTGTTCCCAGTTTCAACAAGTTCAGCCTTTCTCTAAGGAGCACTAGCATTGTTCCTAAATTCCCAATTGTTGTTAAACCTCTGTCCATGGTATGTGCTTATTCACATACCTTTTATTCACCATTTTCAGACCTTATAAGACCAAAAACTAACGTTAAACGCCAAAGATATCGTGTTTTTGTGTTTGTGATCGTGCAGGAAAGGATATTGCATAAATGACATCAAAATCAACCAAAAAGCCTAAAACAAGCACGAGATGTGGAAAAGAGTTCTAAAGTCAAGCAAAAGATGAAATATACTTAAGAAAAGCCCGTGAAGACAAATTATTTCTCAAAGGCTCAAAAAAATAAAAGAGACGCTTAATCAAAGTTCAAAGATGATTATGGAGTTAAACTTTCCAAATCCGAGCAAGTGATCACTTTTAAGCTTTTGAAGACCTTTTGGAAAGCTCGTCAACACATCACCTCAAGTTACAAGGGCTTAAGTTTCATTGTTAGAAAGTTAGTAGCTTTGTATTTGAAGTTTATGCTTAGTTTTCATGTAATGTAAAAGACTAGGGGGCTAAGTGCACACGATGTAAAAAAGGGAAGCTCCCTTGCTCCCTCAAATACCACCCCCTAGCCTCAAAAATAGTTGTCTAGTCTAGTTTTAGTGAGTCTTAGTTTATTTCATGTATTAGTGTAAGTTTATTTTTATGCAAGTTATTTTCATGTCTTATTAATCTTTCATCTAGCTTATCTACGTCTTCTTGCAATCCTTCTTTTTAATCTTTTCATATCTTTTAAGCTTATTTTACGTCTTATTAATATCTACAAAAAGCTCTTACAAAAATCTCCTACCACTTTGCATGAAAATACAAGTCGTGGGATTTGATAATGGTTTATTGCTTATTTTTGTGTCGTGAGCTTATATAAACTTATTTAGTATCTTAATCTAGCTTATTAATTAGTTTTTACACGTTTTCTATTGAGTTTTAAGCTTTGTTCCACGTTAAAAATAGTTTTGAAAAGTTACAAGCCCTAGAAATTCGAGTATGGTTTTCTACTTTTAGGGTTTTGCGAGTAAGGTTTTGTTTATAAGTTTTGCGAGTATCATCTTTGGATTTTTGCGAGTATGGTCCATGGTCTTGCGAGTATGAATCATCATTTAGCGAGTATGGTACATTTCATGTCTTGCGAGTATGGTTTATGTAATTGCGAGTAAGCAATAAAAAGTTGCGAGTATCAAAGGCTCGTTTTCTTTTGCGAGTATAGTCTTAGCTAGTCTTTCTTTCTTTGCGAGTATGCTTCATGGTATTGCGAGTATGGGTCAGTAAGGTTAGCGAGTTTTATATGTTATTTGCGAGTATGGTCTTAAGTTTATGCGAGTATGGTATCTTTCTTTCATGTTTGCGAGTATGAGTCTAGTCGTGAGTATGGGTTCACTTTCTTTTGCAAGTATCGTAGTTTAGTTGAGTGAGTTTCATTTTTAGTTTACAAGTTCTTAGTTTCTTTGGTGTCGTGTCTAATTATTTCAAGTTTCTTTTATTTCATAAGCCGAGCTAGGCTTCTTTTCCCCTCATCGTCTTAACGAGTGAGGTTTTATTGCTTTAATATCTAAACGACACTCTGTCGAAATTTCTTTAAACTTTCTTAGTTTTATTTCAACTTAATCTACTCTCTTTGCTAATTAGTTAAAGTTTTTAGTACGTTAAATCTTTAACCGTTCTTTAGTTTAACTTGCCTTTTC
>LBNU01020533.1:70938-91606 GCA_014162995.1 Artemisia annua | reverse complement strand
TGGACCATCATGGAGTCGAGGAAGTCGACGCGTCTTACCTTTCATTTTATGCACTTATGTAACGTTTGATCAAGTTGAACTAGTTTTCATGAACTTGTAACATCATTTTGGGACCTATTTTGTAAACTTTGTATATTTTAATGATCAAACGATGTATTTTCAAAACGACACTTTAGGTCGTTCAATGTAACCTTGTATGAGATGCCATGATCGTTACACCCGGGAATTCAATTCCGCTGCCATATAACATGTAAATTCAGGGTGTGACACTATATATAAGCATCAAAATTCTAATTAACCGCAAGCACTAGTCTACCTTATAACTATGGCATCATACAACTTCCAATTCACTTGCTAGCCCATCTCTAATACCACTTAGCATTCATACTCGCATTCCATTATTATAACTCTATCATACATTCACATAATCGCGATGAAATCACCGGCACCAACCGAGGTGCATGGCCAACTAATCATTTAAGCATTTCAAGTCCCCACGGACTTACATCTCATACACATCAACACTATATCATACATCCATCACTTATCATCCATAAGTTCAACTAGCATAAAACATAATCCGTCTCATACTTAACTATTATTTCCTTGCATTACTAGTACTTACTCTCAACGCTTCTACGAGTGGTTTAATACTAGGCAACCTATAGTGGAAACCTAATTCACTTAAACCGAAGCTCTGATACCAAGTTGTTACACCCCGTGACCGCTTAGACAAAAAATTAAAACTTTAATGCGGAAACGACTTCATTTTAATGGATCCTTCATTACTATTGTAACCATTAACAAAAATATATAATATTTCAGACCTTGAAATCATTTTTAAATAAAACTAGACTCAATTACCTTTAAAATGACGGGTGGCATGACCTCTAACGAGCCACGGATTATTTTATATGAAATAAACAAAATGACCAAAAACTGGAGCATATGGCTTTATGCTTTTGGGCATACAGCCATATGGTCTACTCAGAAAACATGTGAAAGCCCAGCTATAGCATACGGCTTTACGCTTAAAAGCGTACAGCCATATGGTCTACTCAGAAACATATTCCCGTAGCGTACAACCATATGCCCAGACGCATAGGCTTTACGCCCCTGTATCATAAACTGTCCCAAAATATACTTAACACATTTTTCGGAAAACTCGACTTCCATGACTCTAAAATTAATGAATCTTTCCATAAATCTTTAACCTAACATAATACATCATTTTCATAATCATTCGACCCGTTTGACCCAAAAATGGGTATAAATAGGCTCTAATCCAAACACTCCTTTAACCCATTAAATACATTTTAACCATTTCTATAACAATCCATTTCACCACCAAAATACTTTAATGACCATGACATAGACTATGACACTCGACCACATGATTAAAAACCATTTTAAGACCATTGGGAGTTCAACTTTGACTTAGAGCTCAGTATTCTACAACTAAGCTCCTACTTTCTTACCCAATTCCTTTAACATTCGCATAACCAATCCTTAATCGATAATCCAAGCCATAGCATCTCCATAGCACATAAACCTACAAAACATTGTCAACTATAACGGTAAGCAATAACAATTAGTAAGTAAAACGATCATAACATACCATTATACTTCAAACAAACATATAAGCATCACATACATCATAATACTTACTTTACAAGCTTATTACTCCAAGTCCCACTTTAACACATAACATCATATCATTACTTAGCTCACATACAATACGTCACATAAGCATATCTAAGGCCATCTATAACTTAGCACATAACCTCTACAACATACATAACACAAACATGTTAGTAGTCCATATAACACCATGCCATCAACATTTTACTTACCTTTGCTCCAAGCTAAGCACATCAAACCAATATCACCATCATCATCAACATCATCATCCTTCATCATAACATCCTAAATCATAACATCATACATAAATACTTAATATATATAACATCATAATTATAACAATGGTTTACACAACCATTAGCTTACTTCTAATCACCTCTAATCATCATATAATCATATCTTGATTATATGACTCTTAACCCATTAAATCATTAACTTTAATCCATTATAAAGCATCTCATAATCATTATAACATTTTTAGTAGCTTAAGACATCATTTACCTAATATCCCCAAATTAGGGTTCATAAACTCTAACCTCAATCTCATCAATTAACACTAATTATGGGTGATTTACTTGCAAGGATCATTGTTTAGTACATTACTCTTGGATTGGAACTCTTAAACCTCATCAATATGGTCACCAAGCTTCACCATCTTTTCCCTCATTTCTTCCCTTCACGTCACACACACTCACACCACAACTTCCGGAAATTTTTATGATAACAATTGTAGGGTACAAGTTTGGGCTTATGGCAAGAATGGCCCCTCTAGTCTCTTTTCTATTACTTTGGCCACAACCAACTTATAACATATTTAGCATAATAGCACTTAGGTCCTTGAAGTCCATTTTCTTTTATTTGTGCCACACAATATTTCTATAACTATATAATGCATTCGTTGACTACTAGTTTGACTTTCGGGTTAGACTAGCCAATCACGTTATGCCGTAGTCAAATTCATTTAGGGTGGGGTCCAAGTACTCGGGAAACGGGTCTAACAATAAAATCCATGCTTGTGCAAACTATTACGTCCTCAACTTGTGCCAATCAATGCTAAAGAAAAATAACTCTATACTTCTGTCGAATTTCAATTTATATACCGAATCGGAAGGCATGCATCTAACAAATCACGCTGGAAAGATTTACTTTAAAAAATACATCAATAAGTGTGGTTAACGACTTTAATTGTGTACGTGATGGATTCGAATTCTTTCAATATCATGGTATCATCAGCAACGAAAAGTACAACAATCTTGCGTTTGGTAAGAATTACACAGAAAAATATGTTACACTAATTTTAAATAATTATATATCATGCAATGTTTATTTGATGAGCTTGATGTTTGTAGATAGTATTGGTTTGATTTCATCAAAACCAAAATTGAAAGCTATATATTACAGAAAGAAGACCGCAATAGTTTTCGAATTTAAGCTTCAAAATTTAAGTTAATTTTTATTATTATAAGTATAAATAATGTTTTTATTATCATTATCTTATTCATGTTAACATTAGTTATGTACTAAACTGTGGTGATGAAGTTGATGTTACATTGTGGGAAGATGATGCAGAAAAATTGGACAATTACTTAAGTCGTGAATATATTCAGAATGAGCCAATTGTGTTGGTTATTCAACTTGCAAAAATCAATACATGGGGAAGTAAGATATAAAATAAATTACTATAATTATGTTTGTCAATTTTTACACCTTATGTTTCATGTTTTTTTACATTTTTCTTCTTTACTTAATTTTTTTTACACCAAGTGGGCACGAGGTTACAAGCATTCCTTTTTGCACCAACGTTATTATCAATGAAAACATTCCTGCAATAACTGCTTTCAAACAAAGGTATACACATTTTTTGTTTTGGTTCAGTGTTGTAAAGAAAAAACACAACATATTTTTGTTGTTAATATTTGTATATAGGTTGTTGAATAATAAAATACGCACCACAAAATCCAGGATTGTCGATCAAGATGATAACGTTGCTAATGAAGTATTTTTATATTTCTTTACATATTTTGTGGAAAACTAGAAGGGGGGTTGAATAGTTTACCGCTTTTTAAGTTAATTATCTTTTAAAAACTTTCGTATAATCAAAGATATAATCTAAGATATACTTTTCAAACAATCAAAGATGTAAGCAAGGATTATCAAAGATATGATCTAAAAGATAATGATTAGCAAGTAAGAATAAAGAAAGAAACGATCAAACCATGACACGAGTATTTATCGTGGTTCGGCTACAAGGAACTCTATTTTCCTTGCCCTACGTCCACGCCCCGAGTATCCAACTCGAGAGTTTAAAGCACTAGTCAACAAACTCCTTTCGCGGTGGAGAAACGTTTACACTCGTCGCTTACACGTTTATCCGGTACAAAGCTAAATACCGAGTTCTAGTTCAAGGTAGAACCAACCTATCGTCGCCTAATTCCTTTTACCGACACTAAGCTAGATGTCGAGTTCTTTACCAAGGGTACAACCACTCCCGTTAGTTCTTTTACAAGGGTACAACAACTCCCGTCACACTATGTATTTTAAGGCCTAAAATACTAACCGATCACTTCTACAGAAGATACAAATTAAGTATAAACTACCAAAGTCTATACATAACAAAGCTAACAAGTCTTGCTACTTATGAGTTGAAACTTGTAACTTCTTGGATGAACTTGTGAACTCCTTTGCTACATAAGAGAATCACACAAGTCAAATGTTACTGAGTTAGATGAGAGGATATATGAAATATATTTCCTAAAGCGATTAGAGATTTCTTGCAAGTAGTTTGGTATTTATACACAAACAAGCATCAGCTCTGGCGGAAACGGCGGCACCCTCAAAAGGGTTCCGCCCGTGTAACTCCAGGGTTCCACCAGAACTGACACTACAAAACTTGCACACAAAGTTGTAATAAATCTCTCCAAGACAAACAAGGTCACATCAACTTATTTCATGCATTGACTCAATGTGGAATGCTTCCAAATATGTGTAAGAACCAAAGATGGTCAAACACATAAACTTTCCATAAATGCATATTAATGAGATGTGACACTTTCTTTTTAAAGAAGTAAAAACTTATGTTATGCTTAAAAAGAAATGTAAAGTCTAGTTTATACAAGATTTAAAACTAAAGTGATGATTTACTTGTAAGCTAAAGTTTGTACTTTGTCATTAACAAAACATAGCAAAGATCGTAAAATATAAATAACATTTTTAGGCGATATTTGTATTAACAATCTCCCCCTTTTTGTTGATGACAAAATGTAAACTTTATTTATAAGTAAGTCACTATGTTTAGTGTTAAGTCTTATAAAGTTTAAAACTTGTTTTATGAAAATAATAAAAAGAAGTGAAAAAGTTAGAGATGATGAAAACAAGTTAAACTTCTCCCCCTTTTTGTCGAAACAAAAAGAAGAGTAGCGTAGCGGAACTTATGAACGTGCTCCTCCTTGGACAATACTCCCCCTAAATGGAGTGCCAAGTTAGGAGTCATGGATTTTGAACCTACAAAGAAAAGGTTAGTTGCAATTCTCATGCTCCCCCTTGAATATTACTCCCCTAACTCGGAGTATCAAGGAAGAAGTCATGGATTTTGAACCTACAAAGAAAGGTTAGTTTCCGCACAAGACAAGTATAGAACATGTTGTGAAGAGTAATGATGCAACACTCATACTCCCCCTTGAATATTACTCCCCTCAAATCGGAGTATCAAGGAAGGGAAGCATGAGTTATTATCCTACAAAAGAGAGTTAGTGTCGAAAACACAAGATATACATGTTACCATAACAAGGTATAGAGCAATCACAATACTTCAATGGTCAACAAACAAAGCATATCTCATAGTAGAATGAAATTCATTTCACGTAAAATTTGACTTTAGAAAGTCAAAGACAAGAAATGATGTAATTAATTATCCTATTTCTAAAAGTGGAAGACACAAGAAAAAGAAACAAAAGAAAGGATAAAATCCTACATCTTTAAAAAGGAAACCATCACTTTCCTTAATTAGAAACATTTTCCTAAAACAAGGGTAAGGTTGTTTGAAAATGAAAATGGGTGGTGTAGGATATGGCGGGTCTCATTTTGATTGTGGTGAAAGTAAAATGCATTTGGTTTGTTGGTGAGGTTTTGGTGGAGACTCTAGGCTTGAGGTTGATGGGACAAGGACTCTAGACGTTCCAAGATGTGGTTTAGGATAAACCGCATTTCATTGGTTAGCTCACGAATGTCGTTTCGAGATCCCTCACTAATGTGAGCGGTTCTTTCACAATGTCCGCAACCATGGCGGGGAAAGTTTTGTGGAAGAGGGGTTTGATTTGTTGGTGGTGGATCATTTGAGCTTGAAGGAGCAAATGTGGAAGGTTGGGAGGTGTTTTTGCTTTCTTCACTAGATGAGTGTAATGCCTTATGGAATTCCATAACATGTTTGATTTGAGAGTCAACCATGCGTTTGAAGGCATGAAGATGGTTTAGATGAGTGTTTAGTTCATCATTGAGGTTTGGAGATTTATCCCATATGGATGCTTCTATTTTCTTATAAGAAGGAAATAGAGAGTCGAAGTGTTGGGAATGATCTTGTGGTGGTTGTTGTTGTGGAGGTTCTTGTGGTTGAATATAGTGGCGGAAGCTAGGATCTCCGGAAGGATTACCATGAAGGTTTTTGTAAATGGGGTGAAACACAAAAGATGGTAGGTGTGTATGACCTTGATCTTGTGGAAAAATTGAGGGTCTAGCATATCGGTAAGCCAAACGCTCTACCAATGATGGTTGATGGGGTTCATGTTCTAATTGCTCACTTGGTTGAGTTTCCATTTGAGCAATGGTGTCAAAGAATGACAATGATGGAGGATTAGATGATCTAGATGATAGATCTTCTAACATTTCCAAGTTTGGTGATGGTGGTGTTGGAGTTGTTTGGAGGAGTTCCATGAAAGTTAATTTTGGTGATTGAGGTGATCTAGGTGGAAGGTTGTCCAAAGTTTCCAATCGTGAATGTGGTGATGTTGGTGGTGTATGAAAAAGTTCCATTGGTGTAGGAATTGGGGATTGTGGTGATGGAGTTTTTGATGGTTGAGTTAGTTGCAATGTTAAATCATTTGATGGTGAAGAGGTGTGTGTAATCTTATTGTGTGTGGGTTTGTATTGCCATGTTTGAGAGAGGATGTTGGAGTTTCAAGAATAAGCGAATCTTGAATAGTGATTGTGTTGGTGTTGCAAGGTCTTAAAGATGGTGTTTGTGTAGAAAGGTTGAGGTAATCTTGTATGGGTGATGTAATGTTAAGTGATGAGTCACTTGATGATGATGAGCTTGATTTGGTGGTTTTGTTGAAGCAACAAGGTTTTACACTAATCCTAGTGTGTTTTCTTGATGATTCGGATGAGGTGTTGGACTTAGTCATCTCAATTCTTTGGCTAGTTAGAGTTTTGAGATTGAGTGAAGTAATGATTTCGGTGTGAGTTTTTGGTTGTTTAAAGGTGATCAAATTTATAGGAAAAACATGTCATGTAAGTAAGTGTTTGGATTTGATGTTCCACCATACAAAGATGGTGGTTTGTAATGATTTGGAAGATTACCAAGAACTTGTCAAATCATTGGAAGTCAATCCAATGGAGTTGGGTTGAGTGAAAGACTATCATAAGCACTCAATGCTATGTGTTCATGGGAGATGTTTTGGTTTGAAATGTTGTAATGGTTTGAAGGATCCTTTTTGAGGGTTCCTTGGGTTAGTTGGTTTTTGAATTTGAATTTTGGCAGGAAGTGGCTTCCTAATTGTTCTAATGGGTGAAAATGGTTCTAATGTGTTTGATGGAGTGTTAGGAAGGTAGTTTCTTACTAAAGGAAAGGATTTAGTGTTTTATGAATTGTTAAATTTTGAAAAGTAAAACTAATTTTCTGCAGTGCACTGGCGGAACCTTCAGGTTACACAGGCGAAACCTTTCTGAGGGTTCCGTGTGTTCCGTTGGGCCAAAATCTGGGTTACCCAGAAATTTGCACTGGCGGAACCCATTTGAGGGTACCGCCAGTTCCGCTAGGCCTGTAAAACATGGCAGTCCACTATTTTG
Source organism: Artemisia annua (assembly GCA_014162995.1). Taxonomy (NCBI): domain Eukaryota; kingdom Viridiplantae; phylum Streptophyta; class Magnoliopsida; order Asterales; family Asteraceae; genus Artemisia; species Artemisia annua. The sequence continues at coordinate 83,905 of LBNU01020533.1, read as the reverse complement.
ACCCGCAAGACGATTTTTAAATTTTCCGAAAACTCCTAAAAGTGAAAATATAATGTATAGCGGGTTAGGAAATACAAAAAATAGACATCAAAACACTCATCTTATTGGACTTTGACCGGGGGCTAGCGAATATTTCTATACTTAGTAAGAATAACATAAGCATGAAAATTCAATAAGATCACATATGCTCATTCATCACAAGTAATGAGACATACAAATAGTCAAATAAACGTGATAGTGCATAAAAGCAAATAACATGAGAGCTTAACAAGAAACACATAGTTTAACGTCTACAACGTTCTAAAAACTAAATAGTGCCAAACGCTCCTTAAGCTTCATCACACAAGCTATCCAACTTCTTCTTCATTTTTCCCATATACCTTGCCATGCACTTCCACATTCCTTTTGTTTGCTTGAATTCTTCGGACTCATTCGTTATTGTGGGAAGTTGTTGAAGGTAGTCTAAAGGTGCTAGCTTTGAATTAGGAAGATTTCCATCTTCACTCATGTCGGATGATGATGATGATGGTGAAGGAGAGCGAGTGCGTTTCCCTTTAACTTTGAACACTCTCTTGTCACTTAGAGGGACGAATGTGTGAGCTACCAAATTGTAGTCGAGTTTAATTCCCCTATTGTTTGGAGGAATGGGAGAGATGGCTCTAAAGAGGCGAGTAAGGAGCATTCCATAAGGGAGAGCGGTTGTTCATACTAATGGTATGTCCGCCATTCTTTTAGCTAGGTAGTAAGCTAAGTTGAAGGGTTGACCGGTGGAAATACNTATACCTTGCCATGCACTTCCACATTCCTTTTGTTTGCTTGAATTCTTCGGACTCATTCGTTATTGTGGGAAGTTGTTGAAGGTAGTCTAAAGGTGCTAGCTTTGAATTTGGAAGATTTCCATCTTCACTCATGTCGGATGATGATGATGATGGTGAAGGAGAGCGAGTGCGTTTTCCTTTAACTTTGAACACTCTCTTGTCACTTAGAGGGACGAATGTGTGAGCAACCAAATTGTAGTCGAGTTTAATTCCCCTATTGTTTGGAGGAATGGGAGAGATGGCTCTAAAGAGGCGAGTAAGGAGCATTCCATAAGGGAGAGTGGTTGTTCCTACTAATGGTATGTCGGCCATTCTTTTAGCTAGGTAGTAAGCTAAGTTGAAGGGTTGGCTGGTGGAAATGCTATAGAGCATGTAGCTAAGACATGTGTTGACATGGTCTCTATTTCCTATGGAACTTATGACGTTGGCCCTAAGAATTTCTTCCCACTTCTTAAATTGTGGTTTAAGCTCATTAAGCTCCATACCAAAAGGGTCCTTATTCACATCATTTCCCGAACGATTCTTCCTAGTGTCGGAGGTCCTAACAAAGAGATGCTCTCGAATAACTTCCTTATTAGCAAGAGGGTCATGATATGGATAGAAATGCTCGATAGAATCAAGGCTTGAAAGGGGCCACTTATCCGTGTAGAGACAAGTACCCATACTAGGGACGCCAAGCATTGTTGCAAAATCTCTCAATTGAATGAAATGTGGTGTTTGATTGGTTGCAAAGGTTAGTGATATCTCACCATCGTCATCTAAAGAGAGGGTTACGGTTGCGTAGAATTCTAAGATGAACCTAGGACAAATTGGCTCATCGATATCAAGGAGACAATCAAAGTTGATTGCGGCGAAGTTTTGTCTAATAGATGTTCCTTCTAGAAAGGCCGGATCAATAGTTCTACCTTCATGAATGTAATGTTTTTCTAAGGCCTTAAAGGTTTCTACTTGAACTTTATCAAGTCCTTTGGTCTTATGGTGTTTGGGTAGGTACTTAAGTGTTTCCTTGTGATCGGAGAATTTTGCGGGAGGCATGTTGATTCCTAGAAAAACACAAAATCTTATGTTAACGACTTTTAACAATGTGGATGTTCTAATGTGTTCCTATATGCAAACAATGTGGAGACTTGGTTATCTTGACTCGTGTAGAAGCCCAAATTGTTTTGTTATGCAAATTTTGTTGGAAAAACAAAAGATAACCAAAACGCTCCTAATTGAATGTGTCTTCGATTGAATGTACCCGAAAATACATATTAGTTATGTATCCCCTTTAGCATTCAAGAGACAATATGCAAGTGATGTTTCAATGATGTTTTTCATTTGTTTTAACAATGTGGTGAAGAGTTATGTTCTAGTTGGTAAAATTATTTTGAGAGACAATGCACTTGGTGTGTTTGGTAATAACAACAAAGGTTAACTCAATAAACAAAGGATGCAATTCTTAACTAATGGAAGACATGATTGGTTTGCAACCAAGTTTTTCATGAATTAAAAGTTTTATGCATAAACCCTAAGATTCTAGTTAATGAATTTAAATGAAAATGTCATACATGAATCAAAAATGCAATTATGATTAGAACACTTACAAAGTTGATTGGATTTGAAGAGATTAGAGTGAAAGCCCTAAAATTCGTGTGGTTGTTTTTTTTTGAGAGGGTGATGGCTGTTTGAAAAGTGGATGAATAAGTTAAGAGGGTGTTTGGTTTTGAATGTGAATTAAAACTGACTGCTGGTTCGGCGGATATGGCGGAACCAAAAACTTGGTTCCGCCCGTATGGGCTGAGGGTTCCGCCGGTTCAGCAGAAAAACAAAGGAGATATGTTGTGATTGTTGTGATCATACTCTAGTGTTCAACACTAAGGTTTTAGGTTCCATAAGTCCTAAACTAGGTCTAGGAAAGTTTGAAGATCCTAATCCGAGAGGTTTAGAAGGGATGTCAACCAATGTGGTTATCGTAATGGACGTTATAGGTTGAGATGTTCCTTAATGAACATTTTTACCAATCCTATGGCGATGAATCTCACTATGTCATTCTAAGAGCATAATGGATTTGATTGACGCTGACGTTGACGCTTCCTTTGTTGAAACGAGGGATTCCGTCGTTGACGTGAGTTTGCTTCATCTCAAGGAGTTTGTTAACGTGCTTTTTCGTCCAATGCCGTTTTGAGAGCTTTAAGCTTCTTTTGAGAATCATTTGGTAAGAAAGCATAAAAGTGCAAGTACAACTTGTGCTTTTTCTCTTATCTCAATCACCGTCATAATTCAACTAGGTGTACACTTATGGTTTCTATTCCCGTTCCTTTGGGATACCATAATCCTTGTGTAGTATCTTTTGACGTGTTCAAACACTCTCTTCCAAAGGAGATGTTTTAGATTCTTTTCTAAAACGAGCACATAGATAAGCACCAAACATAATGTTGAATCTAATTGTTTTGAAAACAAGTAGTCTTCTGAACGTTTCTCTATGTTTAGTTTTATCTACGGATTTACTAATCTCATTCTTGATAAGTCATCAACTACTTAACTATTGAGAACAAGAAAGTAATTAGGAATGTCCTTGAGTGATAATTTCTTGCTTTTGGAGCTTGCTTGTATTATCAAAAAGTCTTTCAATTGTTGACACTTCATTTACTTAATCTAATTTTTGAAAGATCTAATTTGTTAAGACTCGTGGTTTTACTCTAATGTCCAAAAGCTTGTTTTTATCAAATATGCTTGATTTTTACCAATGACTCATGATTCAAGACATATGACCTATGTCAATATTGCTTGATTCAATGTTTGACTCGAGGTAAGAAGACATTGTTTATATTTTGAACTTTTAACCTTAATGTTGTAACACTCGTTAGTATATGACTTTAGAATTTTAAACATCTATGTTTATTCCTTTTAATAATTCATCTTCCTTGTCATTTTACTTAACTTGCTTGTCTTACCATTGTTGGACTTTCGACTAAGTCATCATCTACCGAAGATGATATCTTAGAAGGAGGTGGTCTTTCGTTAAACGTTATATTCAACAACTCCTCGACTCTTTAGGTTTTCTTTCACAAAAACATTGTGAACTTTATTAGTTTTTGAAAAAGTCCAAGAAGTACAACATCATACGACTAAGTGTCACTTATGGTGTGTAAATTCAAGATGTTGAAAACTCATTTTCTTCCATGCATCCTAATTTATGCTAATGTGATTATTTCACCTTGTGTGTTTTGTGTGAAATTATCATAAAAGAGTGGTTGAAGTAAAACACAATTAAAGACTCAAAGTGTGGTTTTTAGGAATGTTGTTTTGCAAGCATCACAAAAGTGTTAGACATGTTATCACTTAGGGGATTCTTAGTTAGCTCATTTGTGAGCAAGAGTTAAGTGAGACTTACTCAAGAGTTTCTCATGTTTATCTCTTGACGGTTAAAGAACCGAATACACCTTATATCTCCTACTAGTACTAATGATGAAATTCCTTGTCGCAGAGAATCTAATCTTAGTTAATTCGAATAGCACGTAAACACTTAAGAATACACACTACCAATAACACATACTATAACACATAATGCTAGAATAAGATGCAATCAAAAGGCAAGTTGAAGTAATGCGTACCTTTCAAGTTGCTTAGAGATGCTATCAAGATGATAAGCTCAAAGCGTAAAATCTTGGTTTGACGATACGCTTGGAAACTCAATTACTCATGTATCCAAGAAGGTTAGATAATCATATAAAATCATAGAATATGATATTCTTAATCCTTTTGTCATGAGTTTCTATTAGAGGTTAAATTATCTCTAAATCTCTTTTCTAGGTTTAACAAAGTTTACTTGCTTTGTTTTACTTGTTGATGGTGCTTTTGAGTTAAATCCTAATCCGGTTTTATCTCTAAACAATTTTTGACTCCTCAACAATCTTTCAAGAGATTTTGAGCTTTCATCAAATTTAGCTAACATTTTTCCTTTCTCATTTTGCTTTTTAATCTCATGTTTGTAATCTAGACATAATTTACATTCTAGATCAATTTCAACATTACTCTCAAGTCTAGACATTTTATCTTCTAACAAGATTTCCTTTTCAAAATTATTCACAAAAGATTTTGAGGACTCATTGTTGAAGATGGTTTTTAGGTTCATGTTACCTAAAAGTTTAGACTCATTTTCTAATTTAGAAAAATCTAAGAGAAATGTGTCAAAGCAAAAATGTTTGGTTTCAACATGTACCTTGCTTGTTGTTTCAATAGATTGAGAATCACTAATCGGATGATCATCTTCATCTATATCCGTGTCTTTCCATGATTCGCAAGCAAATTCTCTTTGACATACGTACTCATCTTCACTTGTACCTTCATTTAAAACATTTAAACTAGTAGTACATGTATTCACTTCTATTAAGTGTCTATCTATTAGTTTTTCTAGAACTTCTAACTCATATGTAAGATTAAATTGATCATTTTTGACTTGACATATTTCTTGATGATGGTTTAACAAATTTTTCCAAATATCATTAGTCGTTTGACAAACTAACACTCTTTCATATTCGACACTTGATAAAGCTTTATAAATCATTATCCTAGCTTTAGTGTTTTTATCAAGTTTTGGATAATCATTTTGATTTTCAAAACTCGTGTTTGTTGGTTTGAAATCACCAATAAAAATAATATGCCAAAGGTCTTGATCAATTGATCTCACATAGTTTTCAAATTTACTTTTCCATTCAAGAAAGTTTTCTTTTTCATATAGCGGTGGTTTTTGCCCTTCTTTGAGATTTTCAAAATCCATGGATCGATCAAAGTTTTAAAATACAATATATTTTAAAGATCTTGAGTAACGTAGCTCTTGATGCCAATTGTGGAAAACTAGAAGGGGGGTTGAATAGTTTACCGCTTTTTAAGTTAATTATCTTTTAAAAACTTTCGTATAATCAAAGATATAATCTAAGATATACTTTTCAAACAATCAAAGATGTAAGCAAGGATACTATCAAAGATATGATCTAAAAGATAATGATTAGCAAGTAAGAATAAAGAAAGAAATGATCAAACCATGACATGAGTATTTATCGTGGTTCGGCTACAAGGAACTATATTTTCCTTGCCCTACGTCCACGCCCCGAGTATCCAACTCGAGAGTTTAAAGCACTAGTCAACAAACTCCTTTCCCGGTGGAGAAACCTTTACACTCGTCGCTTACACGTTTATCCGGTACAAAGCTAAATACCGAGTTCTAGTTCAAGGTAGAACCAACCTATCGTCGCCTAATTCCTTTTACCGACACTAAGCTAGATGTCGAGTTCTTTACCAAGGGTACAACCACTCCCGTTAGTTCTTTTACAAGGGTACAACAACTCCCGTCACACTATGTATTTTAAGGCCTAAAATACTAACCGATCACTTCTACACAAGATACAAATTAAGTATAAACTACCAAAGTCTATACATAACAAAGCTAACAAGTCTTGCAACTTATGAGTTGAAACTTGTAACTTCTTGGATGAACTTGTGAACTCCTTTGCTACATAAGAGAATCACACAAGTCAAATGTTACTGAGTTAGATGAGAGGATATATGATATATATTTCCTAAAGTGATGAGAGATTTCTTGCAATTAGTTTGGTATTTATACACAAACAAGCATCAGCTCTGGCGGAAACGGCGGCACCCTCAAAAGGGTTCCGCCCGTGTAACTCAAGGGTTCCGCCAGAACTGACACTACAAAACTTGCACACAAAGTTGTAATAAATCTCTCCAAGACAAACAAGGTCACATCAACTTATTTCATGCATTGACTCAATGTGGAATGCTTCCAAATATGTGTAAGAACCAAAGATGGTCAAACACATAAACTTTCCATAAATGCATATTAATGAGATGTGACACTTTCTTTTTAAAGAAGTAAAAACTTATGTTATGCTTAAAAAGAAATGTAAAGTCTAGTTTATACAAGACTTAAAACTAAAGTGATGATTTACTTGTAAGCTAAAGTTTGTACTTTGTCATTAACAAAACATAGCAAAGATCGTAAAATATAAATAACGTTTTTAGGCGATATTTGTATTAACATATTTCATTATGTTTTTGCAACTTAATTGTTTAGTTATCAGATTTTTTGTAACCATTATGCAATTTCAAACCTAATATAACTATATAATACTTAAATAATTTCAAAGAACATTTCTCGGAATAAACTCCTTTTGGTGATGTCGATTTGTCAACGGTTAAGCAGGGATAAGCATATGATGTTACAACCATTAACATATCAGATGGCAAACATAAGGTATTATTATAAATTTAACACTTATATATAATACCTTACCTAAAATATATTTAACATTTTTTATTTTAAAATTGATCTATTAAGGTATATGGTTTGAGTAATTTGAAAAACTTCGTGCAACTACCATTGATATATAAGATGATGAAGATGAGGTATTACAATTAATTTTAAATTATGTTTTTTTAACAGTTTATAATGATATAAAAAATATTGATAATCAATATTAAGGCACATGGTTTCAAATATATTTCATATACTTTTTATGATGGTTCATTATCTAAGAAACTAACAAATTTGATAACATTATCGTTGGTTTAAGATATTCATGGTTAGCTTTTTTTTTTGGACCTATGGCAGAAATAGACGTTTTTTCCAATCTTTTAAATATCTGTTTAAAGCTTTTGAAACTTCAAGCCCCCCGTCACAATTAGATGCATCATTAGATTGAATAAAAAAGGTAGATAGACGAATAAAATCTCAAGCCGCAGAAAACAGTTTAGAATACTAATTAATACACAAAATATCAAAATACTATAGGAAGAGCGTAACTATGAATATTTTAATCCAACGTGAATGTGTTATGCTACTAAATAGTTGACAAATGTGTTACCATGAATATCGTTGAAAATAAAAAAATATTTAAACTGTGTATTATAACATAAATGTGTTTATTAAAATTTATATCTATTTTTGTTGTATTTACGAAATTAATTATAACCAAAAACTAAACAGATTTATGCCGCTGGTGTGAATGGTTATCGAAGGACTCCAATTTGGAAAAGACAAAAACAAAACAAACAATATGTATACAACATATCTAATGATGATATTGATTTACATGATACTGATAAGGAGGTATTATTTAAATTTATAATTATGTATTATATTGTATTGTAGTAAACATTAAATTTATATTAGTTTTTATTTTTTTGTGCATTGTTTAGGTTATTTGTTTGACACATAACAAACGGAGATTACCGAAGACGAATTCTGAACCGTGCACGAACGTATGCAAAATTGATTGTTCTGTGAATGAATTTGATGATGAGGTATTAAAATTTCCTTATATTTAATTGTTGTAAGCATAAATACGTATTTTTTAAAAGGTATTTTAATCATTCAAAATAACATATTAATTTGTTATGCATAGATGGGTTGTTTCACTCGCACCAGTCATGGATTTTCAAAATCAACATTTGGAAGGGGAAAAAACGTATGCAAGTTTGATTATTTTGAATATGAAATTGATGGTGGATATACTTTCACAGTTAAAGAGGTATATTATTTTGTTTTATGATTATTAAAATTTTACAAATACATCATTTTAAGAAGTTTTTCTAACTTATTGTAAAATTAGGAAAATAAATATTATGTTGAATCCTCGGCCTCTTCCAAGAATGATGTATCCGAAGAATTGAAATTGGAAATGGATTATCCAAATGGAAAAAAAATGCAATCATGAAGATAATTTTGAAATGCAATCATGAAGATAATTTTGAAGTTCAAATAGAAGAAGAACAAGTTTTTTCATCTGAAGATTCTAAAGATACTGGACACACACCGTCAAGTATGAGCGTAAAAGATGTGTTTGAAGAACAAAACGTTTGTGATGTGAGTGATTGTTAAACACAACAAAATGTGTGTTTGGAAAACTGATTTAAAGTTTAGTTGGTATTTTAATCTTAGTTAAACGTTATATGATGTTATTTTTAAAACTAATAATTGATGGTTTAAGTTTATATATTACTTTTGTTATCTTATTTCTTTTTTGAAGTTTCATTCATTTAAAATTTTGATAAGTAATCCGATTAGCTAAAATGTTATATGAAAACTTGAATGATTCACTTTGTTATAATGTAAAAACATTTATTTTAAAGCATGGTCATTCTAAGGTGTGTTTTAAGAATCATACATACATGTATACATACCAATATTACTTTCTTTAAAAACGTTCATGTATGTAAATTTTGTATTTCCATATGAAATAAAACATTCCTCACAAACCAACTATTTTTAATTTACAAATTTTTAAAAACAATTAAGAAGAAATCTTAACAAGAAAAACACACGTGAAGGATATATTTGATAACATTTAACGGCATACCAAAAAAATCATAAAATTGTTCCTATTGACGTGTGAGTTTATGAAATATAACTAGATATCTATTAATTATCTAAAAGCGTGGGAATTAATTTTAAGAAAATGAATAGATGCATGCTAACTACATTTTGGGAACCGTTGCAACTTTTAATATCCTGCAAATGTAAACCCTTATAAATACAACCCATTCACAAACGAATTTTATCATATTCTCATTATACATTCTAGATTCCTAATAAAAATCTAATGGCATGATCATCTTCAACCTCTGCTTCAAAACCAACAAAAAGATCCAGGGATACTTCTCCTCCACCCATGCCTTACAAATATAAAATTTTTGACATACCACAAGATATCTGGAAAAAATGTCATGATGGAAAATATGGAACTGAGAAATTCTTGGTGGAGTCTTACAACAAGCGTATCAAGTTGCTGGAAAAACTTCTTCAACACCATAAACATACACCCATCAAATCTCCATTGACTTTAATTTCTCCAAGAAAGAAAATAAATCGCACAATCGAGCATGTTTTTAACAAAAAAAAATAGCGAAACAGAAGCAAAGGTGAAAACTATGTTGATATAAATAATGCCTAAAAACGTTATTCATATCTTTCGATATCTCTATGTTTTGATAATCACAAAATGAAAACTCATTAAACCAAAGATTATGACGTAAACAAGTATTTAGTAATAAATATTAATTTTAACCATCTAATCACTTAAGGTATGAATAAACAAAATGTTTAATGCATTATATGATCAAAGGAACATTTTCTTAATCACTAGATTTTTATAAAATGTCACAAACATTTTATATCTTTTAGAAAATTATTTTTGGTATTAAATAAAAATGTTTAATTAACCATAAATATATAAATTCAAATTTTCAACAAAAAATGGCAAAAATGTTCCAGAAAAACCTTCCCCACTAAAAGACAAAGCTGGGCAACGTTCAGAAGGGGCGGCCCCCTTAATTATTAGGGGGACCGACCCCTTAATTAAGGGGACCGGCCACGCTCCTGAAGTCCCCAGCTTTTTTGCCTTGCCTTTTTGCACAAAAACTTTTTGTCCAAATCTCTCTAAATCAATTCTTTGATCATGTAATCATAAGCTTTTATTTCCAAGTGATTCAAGCTTCAACACTCAAGTGCAAAGAGAAGAATACTTCTATTAATCAAGACTAGAAGTATTACAACTTAGTATCATCTTGCTACCTAAGTTGTTTGTTCATTCCAACTTGTAAATTATTCTTTGATTGGTATATAAGGTGTGTACATTGGTTAGCTAGATTTAGACATAGGAACTAGATTAGTTGGGAGTGTGAAGTTGTACAAGAAGTGAAGAAGTAGAGGTGTATAGAAGTAGGGATTAGTAATGAAGATATATAAGCCGTAATATAGTGTAGAAGCCTTGAAGTAGTGAAGACATAGAAGCCTTGAAGTAGTGAAGACTTAGAAGCCTTGAAGTAGTGAATACATAGAAGCCTTGGAGTAGTAAAGACGTAGAAGCCTTGAAGTAGTGAATACATAGAAGCCTTGAAGTAGTGAAGACATAGAAGCATTGAAGTAGTGAAGAAGTAGAAGTAGTGAAGTAGTGATAAGATAGAAGTTGTGAAGTAGTGAAAAGATAGAAGACATCAAGTAGTGAAGAAACAAGAAGTTGTGAAGAAGTGAAGAAGGTGTGAAGAAGTTGTGGTGTGATTGAAGTCGTGAGATTGGTTCTAGCTACAATTAGAACTCGACATTTGGCTTTGTGTCGTTAAATTGATGTAAGCTAAGGTGTGTAAGGTTTTCTCCGCCATAAGGGAGCTCGTTGACTTAGTGAAGAAAACTCTCGAGTTTGGTGCTCGGGGAGTGGAGTAGGGCAAGGAAGGTGTCCTTGTAGCCGAACCACTATAAATCCTTTGTCTCTCGGTTTGATCTTTCCATCTCTCACTCTTTACTTAGCTTACTTACTTACGTTTTGTATATAGTTATAATTGCTTATATTGTGCATATATTGATTTCACATAAAGATCAAACGAAGTTCCATTCATAAAACCAATTTGCTATAACCAACCTAAAAAGATATACGTGCAATAGATAATATTGTAGTTCTCATACTAAAATCTAATCAAAGGTTTTTCAAACAAATAAATTGAATAAACTTGAATCTACATTTTGAAAACAAAGTTTTTATAAAATTAAAAAGAGGTAAAACTATTCAACCCCCCTTCTAGTTTTCCACAAACTAGATGATCAGAACCATCACCTTCCTTCCTTAGATCAAATTACGATATAAATTCTTTTTATCCTTTTCCAGTTATCGTTCAAAAACAAGTTTTTCAGCAACCAAAAATGGTTAGAATTACGTATCTAATGATGCCATCTAATCATGAAAGTGTTTCATAACAACGAAACAAGTTAACCACGCAAAGTAATAGACATAAAACACAATCAAAAACAGTCAATGCCTATGGGTTTAAATTAAAAAACACAAACTTTAATCATCTGTAAATAATCCTAGATCAATCATGTAATCATCGCCAATATCATGTCCAAAAGCTTTCATTTGCTCAACTAACTCATCTGCCTTTAACAATTTTGATATTAGTTTCTTCATCTCACGAACACTAATTAGACGACTTCCATAATAACTCTTGAGCCAATCAATAAACGTTCCGTTATCATTGACAGCTTCAAATCACAACAATACAAAAAACAAAATCAACCAAAGAACAAACACTTAAAAAGATTAATAAAATGTTAAAAAGAAACAAAACAATAGCATCATTGTAGGTTGATTTACTTTCACTTTCTTTTTTAAAATCTTTGTTAAATGACGAATTTTCAGCCATATCTAATATTTTTATAGGGTAAATGATTGGTAAACAAAAATAAAAAAACTAGGACTTCAAGAAAACAATTGTATCTTCTTGATGGAATGAATAATATTCTTCGATTGATTATTAACTTATATATACAAACATTAGGGTAAAACCCTAATAGCTAACATGGGCCATGGGCCTGTTATGTACTATATGACAAAACAATGTCTAAGATAAAATAGTGCAACGCATACAAACTTGCATACCGTGAACAATTACAAATAATTGCGACATTGTTTAATGAGACATAAAAGTAAGACATTAAAAAATACTTATCTCTTGAATTATACGTATAATACAACAAATGTATAAATGTACTTTTAATATTATTTATACATATGAAAAAAACAAAAGGAAATTTAGTGACACAAAAGTGAATTATTTTGATGACAATGAGATTACTAAATCTTTTATATTAAAATGATTATATTAAAAGGTACCAACACCAACAATAATCATTAACAAATTTAAATAAATAACTAAAAATCAGCACTAACATAACATGAATATATGCCCGGGAGGGCTTACAAGTCAAGCCCGAACTAAATTAAAATGTAAATTACAAAGCATGCCCGCCCATCGGGCGGCCTTTGGAAACTAGTATATATATATATATATATATATATATATATATATATATATATATATATATATATATATATATATATATATATATATATATATATATATATATACAAAGGATCACGTGCGGATACAATTTTTTAGTGCGGACGTACGGACAGATCTGGGCCACCCATTCCAGATCTGATCTTGACTTTTTGTAAAAAAGTCAAAATCGAACGCTAACTTCATGGTACCAATTAACCATTCAAACGATTTTTAAATTTTTTTCCTTTTAAGGGATCCTTATTATTGTTGTCTTCTTTCCTTTTTTTATTTTTTCAGATTTTTCTGAGCATTTT